>JAULJZ010073424.1:0-12985 GCA_032270985.1 Heliamphora pulchella | reverse complement strand
ATTGGGCCCACAACGCCCCATTCCCCAACTGCTGACCACCCAACCACGTACCAGGGACATATATTAGCACATGCTAATCCAAGTCAGGATACCCACTTACTCGATACACCCACGTGCGGTCAACTAAATTATTTGCTGAACATGAACATCGGCCTTAACGCTTGGTTCGAACTAAGTTTGAGCAGAAGGAAAGGGCTGTGACTCATGCTGATATACGTCATCACAGAGGACGACGACTATCCTTAGGGGGTGATGAGGGCAAGACAGAATGGATGCCTATGAACCGGAAGCGACAGTGGATTGACGACTTGCATTTACAGGAAGTAGAGGTTGGGATTGTCACAGGTAATAAAAAAAGCTGTGTGTTAATGGGGTTGGGACTTTACAACAAGCAGGGGAAGCTATTCAGACGGTGGAGGCGACCAGCCGGGAGTGGTCCCCCGTGGATCAATGAAGTTGATGGCTTGGAATTGTCAGGGTTTGGGGAGCCCTCTGACAATTCACCAACTAAAGGAGTTAAATAGACTCCACTCCCCTGATGTGCTCTTTCTTTCTGAAACGAAAAAGGGTGCAAGATTATTGGAGAAGGTCCGAAGAATGCTGCGGATGGGAGGCTCATTATGGGTGGAACCTGTTGGCAGGGCTGGGGGTCTAGGTGTATTCTGGAAGTCGGAGGTGAATGTTGAGTTAAAAGGGATGGAAACGTTTTTTATTAACTTGCAAGTGGTTGAAAATAGGTCTCAAAAAACCTGGAGGTTAATGAATGTTTATTTTGCTGCCCAAGAGGACCTGTAAAGGGATCAAAGGAGGCAAATTATAAACTACAAACAGAAGCTTGGCGATGATTGGATTATATGGGGGGATTTCAATGACATACTCTATAATGGGAAAAAAAGGGGAGGACTATATCGAGCTGAGAGTTCCTTTCATGGCTTTCGAAATTTCATGGCTGAGTGTGGCCTTGCTGATTTGGGCTTCGTGAGTTATCCTTTCACTTGGCACAATAATAGAACAGGGAATGAGGCAATCCAAGAACTACTAGACAGAGTGTTGGTATCAATTTCTTGGTGTCATTGTTACCAACAAGCCAAAGTAGAGCATCTTCGAGCGGTTGGATCGGATTATAACCCCTTACTGCTAAAACTGTTTGCAACTGATATGGCTAATATCCCTCCATTTCGATTTGATTCGAGATGGACCAAACATGACGGGGCAAGGCAGGTAATCCAGGAGGCATGGGGGAACAATGTAGCTGGATCAAGACTGTTTCAAGTCCAACAAAAAATCAAGATGTGTCGTCAGAAGCTGTGCCAATGGAAGAAAGGTAGAAACCTCAACTCTGCTGTGATGATTAATAAATGGAAGACCATCATCCTTCAAATTCAAACCAGGGCACTTCCAGACCATGGTAACCAGATGAGGGATGTTAAACATGGTCTAGCAAAGGAATGGAATAAGGAGGAGGAATATTGAAAACAGAAGTCTATAGTGGATTGGTTGAAACAGGGGGATAAAAACACAGCATATTTCCATGGTTCGGTGAAGCAACGGAGGTTGAAGAATACGATTGTTGGCCTTGAAAATTCTCAAGGTGAATGGACATCGGAACCAGAACAAGTTAGGGAAGGATTCCAATGCTACTTCCAAGAGATTTTCATAGCTAGAGAATGTAACCAGATGGAGGAAGTCATTAATCTTATCCCACCGAAAGTAACAGCAGGTATAAATAATTGCCTTACCAGAGATGTGTCTGCTGATGAGATCAAAGTCGCCCTTTTTGCTATGCACCCAACGAAAGCCCCGGGAGCGGATGGAATGACAGCGTTATTTTTTCAATCTTATTGGGATATCATAGGAAAGGAAGTGGTGATAGCAGTTCAAAGTTTTTTTCACAGCTCGAACATGCTGAGAACTGTGAATCATACCCTACTTACTCTTATTCCCAAAGTCCGGCATCCTACCACTCCTCAATAGTTTCGACCTATCAGCTTATGCAATGTTTTGTATAAGATTATTGCAAAAGTGCTTGCTAATCGACTCCGGGCTTGCCTTCCTTCAATCATCAGTGAGAATCAAAGTGCGTTTGTTGGAGGTCGATAGATAACTGATAATGTCCTGATATCTCATGAGATCATGCACTCGTTGAAGAACAGGAGGTGGGAAAAGAAAGGATGGATGGCCAAAGCATTTGATCGGGTGGAATGGAATTATCTTCGGGCCATTATGTTGAAGTTTGGGTTTGATGAAAAATGGGTAAGTTGGATCATGAGCTGTGTGACATCTGTCACTTTCTCAATTTTGATTAATGGGAAAAAGGAGGACACTATTATGCCACAAAGAGGGATTCGCCAAGGTGATCCATTGTCCCCGTACCTATTTCTTTTATGTGCGGAAGGCTTTCATTACCTTATTGAGGATGCCAAAAATCGTGGAGCGTTCCAAGGAATCAAAATTAGAAGGACATGTCCGGTAATTTCACACCTCTTCTTTGCAGATGATTCAGTCATTTATTGTCATGCCTCTATTCAGAACTGTCAGGAACTGAATGGGATACTCTAGAAATATGAACGAGCATCAGGTCAACATATCAATAAGGAGAAATCTACTGTCTTTTTTAGTCCTAATGTGGGGGTTGGGGATAAACATAATATCCACCACCAGCTTAATATTTCAGTGGAAAATAGAGGTGAAAAATACTTGGGCCTACCTTCTGTTATTGGAAGGAATAAGAGTGAAGTTTTCAGATATGTTAAGGAAAGGGTTATTGCACGTGTAAAAGGATGGAAGGAAGCTTTTCTTAGCCAGGCGGGTCGAGAAATATTAATAAAATCTGTATTGCTGGCTTTACCCAACTATGTAATGTAGTGTTTTCTTCTTCCCAAAAGGATTTGTCAGGAACTAAACTCGGAGATCAATAACTTTTGGTGGGGTAGTAAAGAAGGGGAAAGGAAAATTCACTAGGTGAAATGGAATCATCTGAACCGAAGGAAAGATAAAGGGGGCATGGGCTTTCGTGATTTACAAGCTTTCAACCTTGCTTTTCTGGCCAAGAAAGGATGGAGGCTTATATCAAACACGTCATCTCTATTCACACAGGTATTCAGAGGTAAATACTTTTCGAACACATCATTTTGGAAGGCTAAGTGCCCGACAACCTCGTCTTGGGCTTGGCGAAGCATCATTGCAGGCAGGAGGGTATTAGCTAATGGATGGCGATGGAGGATAGGTAATGGTGCAACATCTCGCATTTGGGAGGAACCGTGGATTCCGAGGCCAAAATTCTTCAGGCTAAGAGGTGGCCCACCCAATGACTGCAATCTCCTCAAGGTTCAAGATCTAATCACTGGTAATCCAAGGAAATGGAATGTTAATTTGATCCAGACGCATGTTAACCCCGAAGATGTGCAAGCCATCCTTTCAATGCCTATTAGTGACTCTGGATGCGAGGACAGACGAGTGTGGCACTACACCAGTAATGGGCAATTCTCTGTCAAGTCATCTTATCACTTGGCTAAGGAAATGCTAGATGAGTCTAGGAGAATGCAATAAGGAGAAACGAGTAGCCACAATGGGAAGGAGGCGATCTGGAAAACAATTTGGGGACTACCTGTACAAGAGAAGATCAAGCAATTCTTGTGGAAATGTCTACATAATGCTATTCCTGTTATGGGCAATCTGATGAGGAAAGGATTAATGGTGGACCCTTATTGCAAAAGGTGCGGCGAAGAGGTGGAAACAGTGACTCATATGCTTTTTAATTGTAAAGAAGCTAATATTGTGTGGGCTGTATCCCCTTTACGAATGAGACACGAACAATGGGGAAGGGACCAGACATGCATAGAAAGATGGGTTGAGATTTGGAATAGCCTCAAAGCAGTAGAGAATCCTGGTGAATTAATGGCATTAGCAGCTGTGGTAGGGTGGTACATTTGGAAAGCTCGCAATAAATGGAGTTTTGAAAGCCAAATAACGCCTCCCAACATTACGGCAAATAGGGCAGTTGAGTCATGGCTTGAATTTTTGGGTGTGCATAAGACAAATCATGTTAACCGGCCATCACGAATTCGGAGTGCTACAATGGCTACATGGACACACCCGGAGCAAGGTAAAATTAAGATAAATGTTGACGCGACCTTAAACCCAACCACCCACCAGTCAAGCTTAGGGATTATTGCAAGAAAAGAGGATAGTTCAGTGATTGTTGTACAGGTTTCTCCTAGCATATTACACACCACCAACCCTCGGATCCTGGAAGCCTTGGCCTTTAAAGAGGCAATTCGAGCGACTCAAAGATGGGAGATGGTAGATATTATTATCGAAGGGGATTCATCACAAGTGGTGGACGCCTTGTGCAATAAGAGATGCTCCTACTCGGATATTGAAGTAATTATTAACAATTGTCTTCAACTTCTCCTTATTTTTCTCTTGTGGTTTCTCGTTTGTAAAACACTCTGCCAATCAAGCTGCGCACAAAGTAGCAAAAGTTGGTTTATCTTTGGAGAATAGCTGTACCTGGGTTGATATTTGCCCAGAATGGTTGCAGTCTACTGTTCTGTTTGATTGTAGGCCGTTTGGTCATCTCTCTAGCTAATTAATAAAATTGATCATTTCTTTTAGGAAAAAAAATTTAACTAGGACTTATTGGAATATAAGGCGTCCAAATGAGACCTAATCCAAAATCATCCATTTTTTACGTTGAGAAAATTGTCATATATAAGTGTTTATTTTACTTAAAATTAGAAAAAAAAATTTAAAAATATATATGTGAGAAATTTCTCATAGTATACATTTTGATAGAACTGGTAAATTTTACTTAAATTGGCGTTATTAGTTGGTATCCATTTCATGTTATGAGAAAATTCTAATTGTGTTAAATTCTTTAAAATTGAGAAAACTCTCATAATTAAGTGTTTATTTGAGTCAAAACTAGAAAAATAAGATTGAAAAAATATATGAGAACAATTTCTCATCTTATACGTTAAGAGAAATTTCTCTCATGCCCTATATTGAGATATCCATTTAATCACCAATCCACTCTAATAGGATTGGTTAAATTGACTTACAATAATATTTTCATTCAAAGTCAATAATACTAAATTACTCTTAATCTATCTCTAATCTCTCTCTCTCTCTCTCTCTCTCTCTCTCTCTCATATATTGCATCACTCTCTAATTTTCAAGGATACGCTATTCTAATTTTTCCCCCAAATCAAGGATACGTTATTCTAATTTTAATCAAGGATACGTTATTCTAATTTTCCCCTCAAATCAAAGCATCATCTAATGCCCACCATTCTTTTAATTGCTTTTAAATGGCCTACATGCATTCGGGTCCAAGTAAGCTTAATTGTAAACCAACGGATAATCAGCAGAGGCCTTTGCGAGATGAGATGTGTGCTTAATCTCTTCCCACTTTGTACCCTAACCTTCGAAGCCAAGTTCTTCAGTAATAAAAAGGCTAAGCCTTATCCCAAAATAAAACTATACTAGGATGTAAGTTCTTGGCATATAACCAATTGGCGACTCCCGCTTTTAACAAATCTTGAATTTTAATTATTAAGCTCGTGGCCCTCGTGGGAAAATCAAAATTATCAATCAATTCAATATGGCTTTTGAAAATTAAGTGGATTCGATGACTCACGAGCTTCAAAAAAGACTATTTTATCTTAATTTATGATTCGAGTGAATTTATATTGGGCTTAAAAGATTTGACACAGCTTCTAATTATGCTAAAAGTGGCATTATTTATCCCTCAAGTTCACCATTTGTAATATCAAATTGATAGAATTTCCAGTTTCATCCTGCAAAAACAAATGTATGATTGATAATTCTAGAAAAACAATTATGATTTGCAAAAATATAATTTTTTAGCCCATTCAACCTCCCTAAGGTCCGAGATAATAAACAAGTCTTAAGGCCATGTTTGGCTAAAAAGATTTATAAGATGAATAATGCATTTGAATTGTTAATATATATATATATATATACCTTGACAATTATGGATGAGATTAATAATTTTGTAACTCATTGTGCAACAAGTGTTTAATAGAGAGAAGGATAAGAATGGATAAAGAGTGAGACCTATCATTTTCAAATATGAAATTATTTAGGACTATTAATTGTAATATATATAGTTCACTCTCATTTCCCTCTCTTATTTTATTCTTTCAAAATAAACACACCGAAGGGGAAAATTATTCAAATACCATATCGTATTGGCTACGTGGTTTTTAGAGGTTTACACGAACAAGATTAGTTCAATTTTTAATAAATTCAAAAACTGAATCGTAACTAACGGTTCCATAAATTTTAGAACCAATCCAACTGTTGGACCTAATAGAACCGAACCAAAACCGATTTGTTAGAATCGGTTCCGTATCAGTTTTGGTTTCTCATTTCAAAATATTAAAAATAGGAACATAAATATTCTAATCAATAATTTAATACAATGGATTGCATAACTATCTAAAAAATACAAATATTTAGAGAGAGATGACAGGAAGTAGAGAGAGTGAAATCTATTTTAAGTTTGAGAAAAAATAAAAATATAGTTATAAACTTGAGGGAATAGCCATTGATTACTTTAAACTTGTGAAAATTTTAATACAAAAAATTATATATATATATATATATATATATATAAATTTAGAATAATTATTATATAACATATTTCAATCGGTTCGATTCAGTTCTAAACCGAAACCAAACTAAACTAAACTAAACTAAGCATTTGTTTCAATCAATTGGGATCGATTACATGAATTTTTTTTCATCATTTTAAACCGGAACTATGAGACTAAAATTGATAACTAAACCGTATTATATAGTTCTATTTTTTTGCGAACCGAAACTAGACCGGCTAAGTAAAAATATCGAACCGAACTACTGGTTTTAACTTGTTCGGACTGATTTTGTGGTTTAGTCGATTTATTTTTAACAAGCTTAGTGGTATTTTCAAAAAATATAAATGTGCGATACTCACTTAGAGAATCATCTTTATTTCTTACTTACTCAATAAAAATAGGTCAATATTTATTGTGGCCAATATTGTGCTATACAGAACATTTTTCACCACATAATTTTACGGAGACTCCATATAAATAATGGCATACCGGACAATTACTCAATCAAAGGTGGGTGATGGCTGTGTGTCAAGCATCAACAACCAACCATTTACTTTGAAAAAAATAATAGAAATTATTATTTTTTTATTAGTGATGACGGAACAAAACAACGAGGTTTGAAGCTTTTTACTAAGTTCCTGTTTGGTTTTTTTTTTAAAATGATTTTTTTGCAAAATAATTAGCTTTTAAGCTATATTATTTGGTATTTTTCCAAAAAAGTCAACTAATTTTTTTTTCATCTCTTAATTCAATAAAAAAAAAACTATGCACATCTCAAACACTCTAACTTCTTTTGAACTAAAATTATTATAATACTTTTAATTAAAATAGTCAATTCTCCTCATAAAAATAAAAAAAACCCGTGTCAATATTTTAAATACAACAACTTAAAAATAAAAAATAAGGCTATATTAGACATTTTAATTAAATGGCTTATAGTTTTTTTATTTAAAAAAACTGTTAGTCTGTTTGGTATGTGAATAGACTTTTTATCTTAAAATAAAATTATAAACTTTTTAGAAAAGCTATTTTTTTTACAAACAATGCCAAAGAGGGGTTGTTTGGTGATCCCAAACAGATACTAAATTTAATCCACTATAGAGAAAAAATGTTTTCATGTGATAATTATTTTTTTCATGATTTTAAGAAAAAAAATTTAAAAGTTTAATTTTAAATGGGAATTCAAAAAAATTCTTAATTTAGGTTTCAATTTTTTTTTCTAGAGAAATTAATGATATGAAAATATATGCCAAAAACAGAGAAAGGACTTGAGAGGTTGTAATAGAAAACTTTTGTGTTCGACAAAGGGAATATCTGTTTGGTCTAATTTTTTTATATAATAATTTTTTATAATTTTTAATAATTTTTTATATTAGTTTAAATAAATGTACTTTTTAAATTCGTTTTATCATGACTAATTAGAAAAGTAAGAATTTTAGATCAAGAATAGGGTCGGTTTTGAAAATTTTGAGGCCCAAAATGAGTTTGTAACATGGGATTCCAAAATTTTTTAAGGTAAATTTAAAAATTAATTGTAAAAATTTAAATGAACAAAATATGTTTGTAATCATATTTTAATAAAATTTAATTTACGAAAAAAATAAATATAATATAGTACCACTTATACATCAAACTTTTAACTTATATATATGCTTTTTACAATAAAGTATTTTTTTATTCAATATTTTGTGTTTAACTATAAATGGTAAAAATAAAATTGATATTTTATGATTAAAAAGTTATGCCTTAAGTACATTTTGATCATAACTTTTATTTTCTTATATTCTATTAGTCTTATTTTGCATCTTAAAAATTTGAGTTAATTTAAAATTATATAAAAATTTTGGTGGCTTAAAATGATAATAAAATTGCTGTAACTTAAAAAAAAATTAAACTAAAAGCAAATAAAATGACTTAAACTTGAGACCAAATACATATAAATAATAATAATTACTAATTGTGTTCCATCTAAGATCATCAATATAAAAAAATATTAAAATATATTTATACAAAATTTTAATCCAGATTGGGCCCTAAATTTTAGCAAATATTGGGAGCCTTAGGCGACAGCTTTGCTCGCATGTTTCTAATGCCGCCCTGATCAAGAAATAAAAAAAAACTAACTTAACATACGTTTTTTTTGGTAATTTTCATCTTTTAGTAAATTTTTTAAATTTTGGTATGAACGGTTGTATTTTTTAAATTTCAGTTATCAAAAAATAATAAATCTAAACTAAAATATAAAAAAAATAAAGAAGAAATAAAAAAAACTCAAAAAAAATTCATTAAACTTTTTATATCAAACGTAGGGTTAGTTTGAAGCAAATGGTGGAACCAGTAGCGAAGGATGAGCCCTGTTTGGGCTAAATTGCAGAAATTTTACTTTTTTTTTGAACTTTTTTTTATCTTTTAACTAAAAGTTTTTATTTTTTCGAATTGTCTCGATGAGATAAATCGAAAAAGTAAAAAAACATTAATGAAAAAATAAAAAATATTCATTAAAAACGAAAATAAGTAATATTAAATTTTACTTATTAATTTATTTTGACTTATTTTTATTTTTACTGAAGTTCTTTTTGTATTTTGATCATTATTTTTTACTTTTTCAACTTTATCTCGATAAGAGTTGTTGAAAACTAAAATACATCAACTAAATAATAAAACAAATCATTAAAAATAAAATTAAACTAAACAAAATAAACAAATAAACAATTATCTCAAACTTGACCGAGCCATTTTGGGAAAAGGACGGGCACGTGCTCCTTATCAATATTATATATATAAAAATACATTATTACATTTAGTTAATAAAATAGTTTGCTAAAACAAAAAAAAAAAAAAACAATTTACAAAAGACAAAAAACAAATACCACAAAAGCCTAAAAAGCTTATTAAGTTAGATTTTTACCTTCTGTCTGACAAAAAGGAAGTATTTCTCTGTCAAAATTTTTATTTTTTTATTTTTTCATCACGAGAAGAATTTAAAAAATAAATTCATTTAGTTTAATGTAAAAAAATAATGACTAAAAGAAAAAAATAACCATATAAAAAGTTCTAAACCAAACACACGCTAACTTAAAATTTTGCCTTTTTTAATCCCTTTTTGACTGTAAGTCAAATAAATATTAAAAAGTTGTTTTAAGTCATGTTATAAAGAGAAAATAATACAACATTACAACTCAACAATTAATTTTTTTTTTGTAATTTTAAGTAAAAATACTAAAAGCACATCTTTAAACCAATTCTTTTTTTCTTTAAAGTTTTCCAAAATTTTCCTCCACCAATTCTTTTGAAAAAAAAAATTCAAATCGGTTTGTTTGGTACTATGGTTTTGAATTAATGCTATGGTAGCAATAATATATTGGCCTTTGAACCTAATGTGCAATGTACCTATTGTAGTTGCACGTTTAAATTGTGGCATTTTATACTATCATAAATGGGAATTATTTTTTTATAAAATCTCGTGTCAGTGGCAGAGTCAGAAAATCGATTCAAGTGGGACAAAAATACCTTCAAATAACACTAAATTCAAATATGGATGACAACCTTTTATTGCACTAAATAGAATCTAATGATAGCGCGAAGTGCGCACATGGGATCACATCAATGATAAAGAGTGTTTGAAAAAGAAAAAAGAATGAAAGAAAAGAAAGAGTTAGTTTATATGAATTGAAATACTAAATTAGAATTGAGATTTTTCTAGCGAAGCTAAACTTGAAATGAGTAAATTTGTATAAATTTTATAGGAGATTTAAATGAATGGGGCTTGTTAAAGATGTAAAAGGGTGCCTGCATATGAGACTTTTGAGGGATAAAATTAAGAATATCATTCATAATCAAAATCATAATTTTTGAATAGTTAAAGAGAGGCACGTGCAATTAATTGCTCACCAAGAGAGAAAATGAACTTTTGCATTTAAAATAGATAGGTTAACAACTTATTCAGAATATATATACACACAAATAGAGACATTTAAATAATTATAATTTGGATAGGATAATATTGTAATTTAATTAATTAGGCTTGGATACCTAAAGGTAAATAGCTAATTGATAAATTATATAAATTACTTAGATCTGTACATGTGATAATATTGCATATAATTAATGAGTGAATAATAAATATATCTAGATTTTGTCCAAATGAAAAGTTTATTATTATAAAAAGTTATAAACTAAAAGCATTAATATAAGCATTGTCATATTTTGGCGACTGTTCTTATTTTACTACACTCTTATGCATCTAACGTTTCAGTTCTTATTTGCTCAAATTTTTCGAAATGGAATGAGCATGTTCGATTCGTACTACAAGCATTAGATATTAACACAGTATTACTTGTTGAAAAATTTGCTGAAATCACTGATGACAACACTGAAGAACATGTATGCTATTTCAATTCATGAGAAATATCAAACATTTTGTTAGAAGAAATATTACACCACAAGATACATGCTCGGTAATCTAGAAAATATATCTTTATTAACGTTCAACGATTATAATAAACAAAATTTACAGAAAACGAAATTGCAGAAATAATATGAACAGAATGTGTAAACCGAGTCCTGCAAATGCAGTTTCCTTAAAAATGATTCACCGCCTACCGATGGTGTTGTAAGTTTCTTCACCGACGTCACTTTCCTAGGATAAAACGGTTGACCCGAACGTTGGAACACCTCCAAAGATCGACTACTCGAACGTACCTCATCTATCTTTCTCTCTCTCTCTCTCACTCTCACAGCTTTAAAATATCAGAATTTATCTCTCTTTTCAGTCTTACCTTTTTCTGTTTCTTTCTTCTCCTCTCTGTTATGTGCTTTCAAAATAACAGATACGATCTATATATATTGCCATTCTCTCATGGGGGTTACATATATCAAATGAATGATAATAAATTAAGAAATCAATTGGCCAATTGAATTCATAAATCAATTTTGGCCTATTGATTTCAGAATTTAATTTGGAGTTACAAAGAATTAAATTGCTAATGAATTCTGCCAATTAAATTCATATAGCCAATTAAATTCTACTTTTGCCAGCCAATTGAATTCATATTACCAACACATTTTTAGTTTGATGCTTATTAAGATGATTATGGCAAATAATATCGAAACCTCTCTACCACATACTTCTAATGCACCGAAATTTTTAAAAACTGTAAAAGATCGTTTTAGATATATTGATAAGTCACTTGCAGGTACTCTAATGGCTGAATTAACAACAATGAAATATAATAGCAATCGAGAAGTTCAGGATCATATCCTAAATATGTCTGATAAAGCTGCAAAGCTTGCTGCTTTATTTATGCATGCAGATGAGTATTTCTTTGTCCAGTTTATCTTCAACTCACTTTTCTGCACAATTTGGTATATTCAAAATTTACTATAACATCAATAAGAATAAGTGAAGTTCGAATGAGCTGACTAATATGTGTGTCCAGGAGAAAAGTGAGACTGAGAGAGGAATGACATTACATGATATTGGCTGTAACTCAAAGAGCTATACATAAAAAAAGAATATTTGGAAAATCAAAGAAAATTTGCCAAAGAAGTGGAATGGATCTAGGAAAGATTAATCAGGCATGTGAAAGTAACAATTTCACTGTGAAGTGCTATTTTTGTGGCAAGAATAGATATATGAAGAAAGATTATACCAAAATAAAATACACTTTACATTATAATCGGCATAATTAGCTAAGTTGGAGAATGTTAAACTCGTGAGCTTTATGATGACCAATTTATATATTTTAATTGTATTTGAATTTTACAAATTATTGATAAGTCAATTAGGGATCTTTCTAAGAGTTAATTTCTACCAGAAAAAAATTTTTAATTTTAAAAATAATCCAAATTTATTTTAAAATTTTTAAATTTTAAAAGCTTTAAATTTTAAATTATCATAATTGATAAAATTATATATTTTAATGTGAACGGAGACTTATAAAATCCGAATTTATTGTATTATAAGGACTAGTAAAATTCACATTCCATGTTACTGACAATGGATAAATTTTCATTTATTGTTTGAATCTCATCTAAAGATAATAAAATTATGCGTTTGAAACTCATCACAAACATTTATATGGAAAGGGCAAAAAGGATGAACAAAAGGAAATATTTTGAAATAGAAACAAAATCTGCTAGTAATAATTGTAAATAGGAGGTTTTTGTATATTTTGAAATGAAAATAAAATTTCTCCTAAACTATAATGAGATAAAAATAGTCAAACCATATCTTAATGTTAAAAGTGGGACTATAAACATTAAAATAAATAAATAAATAAATAAATATATATATATATATATATATATATATATATAAACATTAAAATAAAGTTATTAGGACTAATTCTTTTATAGCTTCT
>JAULJZ010073413.1:0-12985 GCA_032270985.1 Heliamphora pulchella | reverse complement strand
GATCAGATTTTAGGTTCTTGCAGAATATAAATTTTATGTTCACAGTTTAGATGAAAATGGACATACCATCGGTACGAATGTGGCACAAAGTTTTAGTAGGCCTGTCTTGGTTACAGGGAACAGATAATAGTATCATCTATTGTTCCGACTCTCTGTGCTAGTACACTTTGTGTATTAAACGGGACATTTGGAGAATTAATTTTATACTGACTATATAAATTAATTCACACTTCAAGGTTATTATGAATAGTGCTTATCCTCCTAATCCTGAAATAATTATTGATTTGCATATATTTAATATTTATTGTTTTGTTTCATTAGAGGGTGCGATCTTATACGAGTCGATATTCCCGATGAGTTGGATAGCGGTACTATTTATATGATAAATGTTAATTATTGACGAAATTCACGTCCCGAATGATCTGGATTGACGATACCCCCTTAAGGATGCTTATAAGTTTTAACCGAACCAAACCCTGCAGATGGATTTGATTATCCGACAGTCAAATAAGTTAAGCGGAAGGGCTTAAAGAATATCAAGATGCCGATTAAATTAAATTATCAGTAATTAAATTTAATTGGCAGGTATTAACAATCTTAACGTGGGGAGAAATGGTAATCATTTAATGACAGGAGCTCAATGCAAGAAGGTCTTGAGATTATGGGTCAGAGTGTAATTATAGTTTTTTAGTGGTATGAACTGTAATTCAGTGTTTTATGAAAATTGTTGAAACCGCTGCGTCTTTCCATAATTGCAGAAACCGCTAGTAGATATCTGTGTTCTGCTGGAAGTCTTACTTATAATTACTCTCCAGGTCCCTACTGTAGCCCTATATATATGCGAGTAGGCTGAACCAGTTTATGATGATTTTATATATCATTATTATTATGATATTATTTTTATCTTTCAAGACTTAAATTTATCGGGGTTCTGTAGGTACGGGTTCTTGGAGGATCGTAGTTCACACTATGTTCGAGGATCGCGTAAGGGAATATAGTAGAAGATCTGACTGGAGCTTCAACTCGGAATCAAGTCATAGTTAAAGATTAGATCGACAAGAGGTATTCATCTAAATTAACTTTGGTTGCATGGGTTTTATTTTGATCGTTCTTCGTCAAAAGTTTTATCTGGAGCCTGTTTCGGCGTTTGTCCGTCCAGTTAATTTTTTACCGAAAATCGTTTACAAAACAATAATCTTGGCAGTATTGCCTCCAACAATGTGTTGGGGATATTTTGAGAGATATTAGACACAAGGTTTAGAGGTTTTACTTACTTGTTTGAGGGCTCAAAGGATGGTGGCATGGAAGGACTTAGCTTTAGGAAAACACCTCAAGCTTCTCTTTGGCTCCTTATTCTTTTTCTCCTTCTTTTTCTCCCTCAAACATGTATAATACTTCAAGAACACTCAACTAAGTCTTCCTCTCTCTATATGCACGAAAATATGAAGGGAAGAAGAGGGTGTTTGGCTTGGTTTATATAGGCAAAGGCTAAGGAAGATGAAGGGGACAAAAGATTAATTAAGGTACTTTTTTCTCATTTCTTTCCTTACACATCACATGGGTTCTTTTAATTTGGTTCAAGTTTTGAGAGAACAAATCTGATATGGGGAAGGAAAATATAGCTAGGCGGCTGTTTGGGGGACAAAAACCTGACCCTACATCAATCAAGGGATTTTGCATTAGTTTGCGTGCCCTTTTGTGCAAGAAAATACATTAAAAGTTAATTTGATGTATGTTTTTGGTGTTTTTTCCTACTGAAACCTATTATTTTAGTATGCTTAAGATAAATATAGTATTTTCATATATTATTATAGTTTTTATAGCAATTGATTAAATAGATGTAGTCTTTTAAGTCAAATTAAGTTATTTTGACAATATATAACTTTTTTACTTATTTTGTTGTGTATGAACTTCAATAATGATTTGTTTGCTTTTGTCGACCTATAAGATTATATTATTATGTATATTACTTGTTCAATAAGTATTGAATCATCATAATGCTTAATTTAATATATTTCTCATCATTTTAAGCTAAAAAGAAAGCAAAAAGCTACTTTTTGGCACTCTTCCCAAGGTGGTCAGCCACTAAGGGGCATTTTTGTCATTTTTAATGTTATTTTGTCCATTGCTATTTTATTGTACTTAAATCTTTAATTTAGGGTATTCATGTATCAAAATTTAGATTTTTAAGACTTTTTGCTATACTAGGGGCAAAATGGTCGTTTTACACTATTTATGAGGATTTTTGATTTTTAATTCATTATTTCATGATATTTACTTCATTTACAATGTTGGGAGACTCTCTGGTTGCTAAGGTTTTATTGCTTGAGTTTGGAACATTTTTTGAGTTTCCGGGCCGAACTTAGGGTTTTCGATTCGAGTTAAGGTTTTAAACCTCGTCCGAGCTCTATAGTCTTGTGGACTATCTATCACTAATACTTAGGGTTTGGGTTGGGTCTTTACACGGGTCATTATCAACTAGATTGTTACATCTAAGGTTTGTACAGGGTCGTTACAGTGGTTGCACAAAATTTTATTTTGATCGTTCGACATCAAAAATTTTATCTAGAGTCCATTTCGGCGTTTGTTCGTTTAGTTAATTTTTATCGAAATCGTTTACAAAAATAATAATCTTGACAGTTTTGCCTCCAATAATTGGTATCAAAGTGGTTTTGTTTTTGGTTTACGATTTATTGGGGTCGGGTTGTTTTAGAACAGTGCTAACTTTGTTTTGCAGGCGTTTTAATCCCAGTTTTATGATCATCATATTTTTCATATTTGATTGAATGGTTTAAACGATGATTTAATTATATTTTAATCATGAGAGTTGATCGTGATAGTTTAAGTTTTTTCTAGATCGAATGTGAGTCTATGGGACATAGGTTTTGATGTAATAGAAGTTTTTAGTTTTTAAATATATGTTTAGAATTTTTAAGAATAAGTTGAATATCCAAGAATGCGAAGAACAGGCGACAGCACCAATGGTGGTTTTGGATTTTTACAGGCCACAGATCGTGGCAATTTTTTAACGATTTTACAATATTTTTTTGGGCGAGTTTTTGTAGTATTTATGCATTAAAAATAGCAGAAAAAATCAACAAAAATGGCCCACCACCGGTGGCTTTGCCGGCGGTGGTTCGGGGCTAGTTTTGTTAATTTTTTAGGATGTTTTTGGGACTATTTTTTAAACAATTTTTTAGGCATAAAATAGCAGTAAACATACCTTAAAGTACTGTCCAAAAATCATTAAAAAATTGGACCAAAATAGTGTTGAAAATAGGCAGTTTTCAGCTGAATAGGGGCGGCGCTGGGTGGCGCTGTTCGAGGCTAGTTTTTGGGACTATTTTCGAGACGTTCTTCGAAGCAACATGTTGCTGGATATTTATTTTATTTTTTTAGTAAAAAAACATAAGCAAAAATTCCACCACAAAAAGCCCAAATAGTGGGCTGAAGGGGCGGCAGCGCAAGGGGCAACAACGACGACTGTTCGGGGATTTCGATGGTCATTTATGGGACTATTTTCGGTTTGGTTTTTTGATAGAAAAATACTACTTTTCAAGGGTTATTTTTTAAAAAAATGGCATAAAAAAGGGAGCACCGAGGAAGCGGCAAAAGCCGCCTGAAGCTGGCAGCTAAGGGCAGCGTCGGTAGTGGCTGGTTGTCGGCGGTGGTGGAGCTAGTTCGGGCCTATTTTGATCACGACGTTCTGATACGTTTTGATTTTTAAGTGATATATTTGTATATCACAGTGTATCAGAGAAGCCTGAAGTAATCGGGATACAGGAATTTGACAGGAACAAAGATAATTACAGCTTATCTTCAATAGAAGTTTGAAACTCATCAAAGTTTCACTTTGATCATACAATCGGGATATATGCATATCATGCATATATATTCATATCAACTCCGTGAATGATGTATATTTATTTTATATTTTCCTATTAATTTAATTAATTCAAAAAATTTAATTTTAATTAAAATATTTTATAATGAAAAATAAAATAAAATTTTTTTAATTAAAGTTTTTAATTAATTGAAAAAACTTTAGATATTTTATTTTTTATAAAATATCACGTTTATGATGATTTTTTATAAAATTGAATATTTTGAAAAAACGTGCAAATTAATTCTGGATTTTGAATTAATTAAATAAAAAATATTTAATCTAAATAAATTATTATTTTTCGAAAAATGTAAAACAAAAAATAAATTAAATAAATGCCTTTAATCACTACTTTAGCTAAAAAACTGGAGAAAAAATTATGCATTTATTAAATTTTATTTGTTACGCATTAAAACATGAAAATATAGTTTGGCAAATTGGAATCTTTAGAATCGTGTAGACAGAAAAATGTTTAATTTTTTCAGATCGTATGATTTTCGAAATTAATAAATTTAGTTTAATTAAACAGATTTTTATAACCCTAAAAAATATTTTAAAAATCTAAGTGGGAGAGAGAATTTATTCATAAATAAATTCCGTAGTCTCCATTACCAGTTTGTACGTGATGTAATTAAATCCTACGTGTTGGCAGTAAGGCTTTTCTCCCCATTAGACAGATTAATTGCGGTATCACTAGTACAAACCTCTTTTAGGAACAATTTTGAATAATTGTTAGTGTGGATCACTTTTCCATCTGTAGGGTTCGTTGCGAAACGATTGATTTAAGATTAGGTGATGGTTGACACTTAGCTGTATATAATAGTATCCTCTCCATTCGAGTCACTGCTATTATATATTAGACCGAAACTATGTCAGCTATTTAATTTTACTTGGCAGGGTCCGTTACCTAGATAGTAAAATTAATAGAAAATGGCCTGTCTGAACATACGATGGATAGTAGATATCCTCCCATCGAGACATGCTATTCATAAGGTACCAGGCTACTGGCAAATTTCTTTTAAAATGGTAAAGAAAACCAAATTAAAATAAATTCAAAATTTTGCTCATCATAATTAACTGTATTTTTAATTATGTGATTTTCAGAATTAAAATGGTTTTCAATCCACTCACATCAATACTCAAATAAAACAAACTAACGGGATCAAATTTTGTTGACTGGAAAAGAAACTTGGACATTGTATTAACTGTTGAGAATTACAAGTTTGAATTGACTGAGATATGTCCACCAGTACTTGATGTGGGGCGACCGAACATGAAATCCAGGCCCATCAGAAGTGGCGAAAAGCTGATCACATGGTTCGCTGTTAAATTTTGGCTTTAATGTAAAATATTTTACAGCATCAATATCAGTCTATGCCCAATGCCTATGACATGATTATGAGCATCAAAGAAATGTTTGGGGATCAAAATCGTGCTGCTAGGCAGGTGACCATGAAATCTCTAATGAATGCAAACATGGATGAAGGCACCCTAGTTAGGGATCATGTTCTAAAGATGATCAATCTTCTAAATGAACTGGAGATTCTAGAAGCTGAAATTGACGAAGAAACCCAAATCGATATCATACTCCAGTCACTGCCTGAAAGTTTTAAGTAATTATGCTTGAACTATACCATGAACAAGCTCAACGTTTCATTAGAAGAACTTCTTAAGGGACTTCAAGCAACCAAGGATGTTTTTAGGAAGCCAAGTTCTATGCATGTGGTTGAGAAAGGTTCTTTATCTAAGCCGAAAGGTAAGAAGAAGAAAAAGATTAAGACATAAGGCGGCACAGGTCCAAAAGTAGTTAAGGGACCAAAAGTTGGTGTGAAGAAGCCAAGAGGCAAGTGCTTTCACTGTAACCAATTTGCGAATTGGAAAAAGCAGTGCCTGATTTTTCTCAGTAAGCATAACAAACCAGGTAATTTCTGTTCACTGGTGGTTGAAACATGTTTAGCAGTGTTATCTACTGGTACCTACTGTGTAGATATGGGAGTCACTAATCATGTTTGCAATTCTTTGTAAGGGTTCTAGAAAATTAGGCAGCTCAGAAATGGGAAAATATACCTGTATATGGGCAATAATACAAGGGTGGCACCAGTTGCAGTAGGAGATGTCACTTTCAGTTTTAGTAGAGATAGGATACTACTTCTAAAAGATTGCCTTTATGTACCTTTGATTAGAAGAAATTTAATTTCATTCTCGAGTTTAATAAATGATTAATATTTATTTATTTTGATGACTTTGTGGTTGTGAAGAAAAATAAACATTTTATTTGTTCTGGTACATTGGTAGATGATCTGTATATCGTATATCTTATCTCTCCTACACTGTAACTGACTGAATTGAATAACACATTTAATTTACCATATAAGAGAAAGTTTCCTTCTTTAATGAACCAAACGTTTCTTTGACAATTACCTTTGGGTCATATTAATCTAAAAAGGATAAACAGATTGGTAGCAGATGGACCTTTGAGTTCATTGAAAGTGGAGGTACTTCCAGTCTGTGAATCTTGCTTAGAGGGTAAGATGACTATGAGGCCTTTTTCGGCCAAAGGCTATAAAGCAAAAGAACCGTTGGAGATGGTTCACTCTAATGTGTGTGGTCTTATAACAATCCGAGCTAGATGTGGCTTTGAGTACTTCGTCAGTTTCATTGATGACCACTCAAGGTATGGATACATTTACCTAATACACCATATGTCTGAATGGTTTGAGAAATTTAAAGAACTCAAGGCGGAGGCAGAGAAGCATTTGGGTAAAAGTACCAAATCACTACGATCCGACTGTGGTAGAGAGTTTAGGGATTACCTGTCCTTAAAAAGAATTATATCCCAGTTGGCTGCACCTGGCACTCCACAGTAGAATGGTGTAGCAGAAAGAAGGAATAAGACTCTAATGGAGATGGTAAGATCCATGATGAGTTATTTAGGATTATCTGATTCGTTTTGTGAACTCGCATTAGAGACAGCGGCTTACATTCTGAACATGGTACCTTCTAAGTCAGTATCTTTTACTCCCACAAAATTGTGGACCGGGCATAAGCTTAATCTAAAACACATTCAGATTTGGGGGTGTCCAGCACATGTGCTGGAAGGGAACGCGGGTAAGTTGGAACCGAGGATAGAAGACTCTTTCTTTGTGGGGTATCCCAAGGAAATAAAGGGTGGTCTATTTTATAATCTTAAGGATTAGAAGGTCATTATTAGCACCAATGCCCGATTCTTAAAGGAGAATTATATTATGGACCACAAGACCAAAGCCAATATTGTTCTAGAAGAACTAAAAGGAAATACCAGTAAAACAGAAGAGAAACCACAAGTCACTAATATTCCATTGCCTCGTCGTAGTGGGAGCATTATCAGGACAGATACAAATCAAGAACAGGGTGCTAATGCACAGGGTTCAGATTTTGCATAGCGTGTTACTACTAGTACGCAGACACAGGTAGTGCCTCATTGTAGTAGAAGGATTGTTCATCAACATGATCGGTATTTGTTCTTGGGAGAGTCTTTTGACAAGATCTCGGCAGAACTGGATATCGAATCCTGTAACAACAATGAAGCACTTCAGGACAAAGATGCAGATCTTTGGCAAAAGGATATGAATTCTGAGATGGAATCTATGCATTCCAATTAAGTTTGAAAAGTCGTAGAATCACCTAAAGGGATAAAATTCATTGAATGCAAGTGGATATATAAGAGGAAGAGAGGAATAGATGGGAATGTTAAAATCTTTAAAGTTAGGCTTGTTACTAAAGGGTTCACTTAGAAAGAAGGGATCGATTATGAGAAAACCTTTTCATCGGTAGCCATGCTTAAGTCTATCCAGATTCTCTTATCCATTGCTGCTCATTTCGATTATGAAATCTGGCAAATGGATGTCAAGATAGCTTTTCTTAATAAAAGTCTTGACGAGGGTATCTACATGATACAACTCGACGGATTCATTGTGAAGGGCTAAGAACATATGTTGTGTAAGCTTAAGAGATCCATTTATGGACTTAAGCAGGCATTGAGGTCTTAGAACACTCGGTTTGATTATGCTATAAAGTCTTATGGTTTTAATCAAAGTCCGGATGAGTCCTATGTGTACAAGAAGCGTAACGAAAGGGTGGTGATCTTCTTAGTACTTTATGTAGATGATATCTTGCTCATCGAAAACGATATGGAGACATTATCTACGGTTAAAGTATGGTTATCTGGGAAGTTCGATATGAAGGACTTGGGAGAAGCCTGTCACATCCTTGGGATGAAGCTTATGTGAGATCGAAAACAAAGGATGTTGGGCTTATCACAAGCAAAGTATATCGATGATACCCTTACTCATTTTAGGATGTAGGATTCCATGAAGGGGTTCCTCCCTTTCAGGCATGGAATCACTCTGTTCAAGGGTCAGTATTCTAAGGCACCTGATGAGATAGACAAGATGAAGGCAGTTCCTTATGCTTCAGTAGTAGGAAGTCTAATGTATGCTATGCTTTGCACTAGACCCGACATCTGCTTTACCATTGACATGGTTAGTAGATATCAGTCTAACCCAGGGCAAGAGCATTGGACTGTGGTAAATCAAGTACCTGAAAAGAACTGAGGATTATATATTAGTTTACCAGGCAAATAATCTAGTACCTTTAAGGTACACAGACTCGAATTTCCAGTCAAACAAAGATTCCTGAAAGTCTACCTCAGAATATGTGTTTATCCTATGAAGTGGAGCTATTAGTTAGAGGAGTATCAAGCAGTTCTGTATTGCTGATTCCACCATAGAGGCCAAATACGTGGCAGCTTCTAAAGCAGCCAAGGTAGCCAGTTGGCTCAGAAACTTCCTGTTAGATCTAGAGGTGGTCTCTTCAGCTCAGTCGGCTATTACACTTTATTGTGACAATAACGGAGCGGTTGCAAACTCGAAGGAGCTAAGGGTCCACAAGAAAGAAAAGAATATTGAGCATAAGTATCACCTGATACGAGAAATTGTACAGAGGAGTGATGTTACTGTGACCAAGATTGCATCAGGAGACAACGTTGTAGATCCTTTTATAAAGAGCTTACCAGTTAAGACTTTTAATAGTCATGTAGAAGGTATGAGAGTCAGATGTATGGCAGCATGATTTTGAGTATAAGTTGGAGATTGTTAAAGTTGTATACTGAAAATCATATTTTTAGTATTTAATTTTATTTTAATAAAATTAATTTTTCATTTTATGAGAATCTTAATGAGCAATGCATGTACTATCATTTTTTTAATGTTATGCATGGATGTCCTTTATTCTGTATAGTATTTAATCTGGTGTGTAGAGCACGATTTATACAGAGAAGATCAAATTTTAGGTTCTTACAGAATATAAGTTATTTGTTCACAATTTAGATAGAAATGGACATACCATCGATATGACTGTAGTACAGAATTTTAGTTGGACTGTCTTGGTTACGGGAAACAGATAATAGCGTCGTCTATTATTCCGACTCTCTGTGTAACTACACTTTATGTGTATTGAACGGGACACATTGGGGTAATTAATTTTATACTAACTATATAAATTAATTCACACCCAAAATTATAATAAATAGTGCTTATACTTTTAATCCTGAAATAATTATTCATTTACGTATGTTTAATATTCGTTATTTTAATTCATTAGAGGATGCGATCTTATATGGGTCTATATTTTCGGTGAGTCAGATAGAGGTATTATTTATATAGTGAATATTAATTATTGACAGAATTCACGTCTGGATTGATAGGGATTGACGATACCCCTTAAGGAAGCTTATATGTTTTGACTGGACCAAACCCTGCAGGTGGATTTGATTCTCCGGCGGTCAAATAAGTTAAGCGGAAGGCCTTAAAAAATCTAAAGATACCGATAAAATTAAATTATCAGTACTTAAATTTAATTGACGAGTATCGGAAATCTTAACGTGGGGAGATGAGTTAAGCATTTAATAATAAGATCTCAATGCAAGAAGGTCTTGAGATTATGGCTTAGAGTGCAATTATAGTTCTTTAGTGGTAGGAACTGTAATTTAGTATTTTATAAAAATTGCAAAAACTACTACGAGGTTTTCATTATTACAGATACCGTTGAGAGGTTTGCTTAATTGCAGAAACTGCTGGATATATATTTGTATTCCACTAGAAGTTTTTGTCATAATTACTCCATAAGTCCCTATTGTAACGCTATAAATATGCGGGTAGGCTATACCAAATTCTTAACTTGTCTTCAAGACTAAAACTAATCAGGTTCTACCGGTTCGAGTTCTCGAAGGTTCGTAGCCCACACTACATTTGGGAATCGCATAAAGAAATACAGTAGAAGGTTTGATGTGAGCTTCAACTCGAAATCAAAATCGTAGTTGAAGAATCGATTAGAAAAAAGTATTCTTCTAATTTAACTGTGGTTGCACGAATTTTTATTTTGATCATTTGACATTAAAAGTTTTATCTGGAGCCCATTCTGACGTTTGCCCGTCTAGTTAATTTTTATCAAAAATCGTTTACAAAAATAATGATCTTGACAGTTTTTCCTCTAACACGGAATGACACCCGATAGTTGAAGAACTGCATGACCATGGAGGGCCGTGGGAGCCTTGAGGACCTCCCCCACCATATGATTATGAAGACCCATTTGACGAGGTATCACTGCCATAATTCTTTGAGCTAGAGGCTAAAATTGATGAAGAGTCTGACTGGTTTTCGTAAAACGTAATGGGAATTGAGGAAGACTTTTGGGAAGATAAAAGAGATAATGGAGTGAAAGCTAGCATAGACAATTTCTAGACCTTCCGAAAGAAAAGGTGCCTGGTGGTCGAGATTCGAGAAGTGGTTGACCAATTTGAAGGACTATGGGAACCTAAAGAGCAGATAGAACATCTAACAAGAAGCGAAAGGCATTTTAAACCCGCACAGATAGAGAAAGGGTAACCAAGTAGGGGCGTGGAAGAACCAATAAAGCAAGTAGAAAAGTAGAATAATGAAGAAGAGGACGCAGTATTAAAATAACTTAAGAAGATGCAAGCCAATGTGAGCATTTGGGGGTTGCTTGTGGCATCCCATAAACACCGACAGGCCCTCTTAAAAGCTTTGAACAATGTGGACATCTCGATTGATGTATCTCCCGATTAGTTGGTCGATATGCTTGCGCCCGAGAAATAGACTAATGTTATCACTTTCAGTGACAAGGGCTTTCCTACTGAGGGACCATCTTATAACAAATTATTGCACTTAACTGTCCAGTGTTTGGGAAAATGGGTGCCAGCTGTCTTGATTGATAACGGCTCAGCTCTCAATGTATGCCCACTACGAATTGCCTATTGTTTAGGATTGAAGATGCAAGACTTTAAATCGAGCACTCAAGAAGTACGTGTATACGATAACATGAGAAGAAACGTGTTGGGATTGGTGACCTTCGCGGTGATGGTAGGGACATTGGAAAGTGAGGTGGAATTCCATGTTCTCGATGTTTCAGCTTCATTTAATCACCTGCTGGGAAGACCGTGGCAACATGACCCGACAATTAGAGCAGTTCCAGTGACCTTGCACCAAAGTTGAAGCTAATCAAGGGAGGAGTGACTGTCACTATTTCGGGTGAATCTGGCTTGCCGACCCCCCGCTACTCGAGATTCAGCATGGGAAAGAAGACCTCCTTCTAAATAGGTTTAATTTTGATGAGACTGAAGCCATCCAAGTTATCATGAATGAGGAGGGAAACTATGTGAACCTAAGGGTTGTAGCAATGATGAAGGCGATGTTCTATTTTTCAAGAATGGGACTAGGCAAGCGCCTACAAGGGATTTCAGAACCAATCCCCATGCATCACAATTGCAATGGGCATGGACTAAGGTACGGATCAGAGATAGAAGAAGTAAAGATAGGAAAATACGGGCCGATGCTGAATGGTCACTTTATTAAGGAAGGGGATAATTCCCCCTATTATGGATTTCTCGAACTGTGGATAGAGGAGAAGATTAAACAAAAGATGCTGGGACTGGAGATCTTTTTTGACTACCAGCTGTTCGATAATGAGGGAGAGGCAGAAATATGGGATGCGATTCACCGAGAAAGTATCGACAAACTAGCTGGTTCATTGCAGGGAAGGAGATCTATGTTCTTTCTTCGATGAAGAGATGGCCCGAGTGCATATAGGCAACGATGAAGACAAGGACATGCTGATGATGGAAGCTGACGTACCGGCGGATCAGACCACACTTATCATAATGCAGCTAAAATGAAAAAGAGTCAATTTTTTGAGTCTTTTCTTATGCATGATGTAATAAGTGAGTTGGGGTCAAAGTTGTTAAACTTATTTTCACTGAGACTGTGCATGACGTTCGTAACAACGAGTCCATTAGGAATGCGTTTATTAACATCCCGAGCCCCCTTTGTAAACACCCCAATTTGACCCCGCCTAATCTTAGGCGAATCCAATGATGAAAACAGATGGATTAGTGCCTCCGTACGATTTTCAAGAAGTGATCCAAGCTCGGTATTTGAACTCGGAAATTTCAAACCAATAAAATTTTGACGAACCATCGAAACTTGCTGCCCAAATAAGGCGACCGCCAACATGCATTGTGGCGACCGCCATTGAACTTGCGAAAACCCTAGCCAAAGTTGGCGACCGCCATAGAACTTTGTGGAACCTTCCAAAAACATGGCAACCACCAACTTGCATCTTGGCGACCACCAACTCCAAATGGCCTAACGCGTCCCAAAACGTGGCAACATTTCATTGGTTGAAGAATTCTATAAATACCGTACCCCAGCGTACGTTTTTAGTACGAATTTTGAGTGAGAGAGACTCTGTCGATACATCGAGCGATCCCGAACCCCGACGCCGGAGTCCTGCTGAAATACCGAGTCCCGAACCTCCAATACGTACATTGATGCCTACATTGCTTGGATCACCGCTCGAGGATTGACATGTCGAGGCACATTTCACAACTTGAGGATTCCCGACAATCTAGGTACCCCGTTCAGATCCCCGATCTTTATAAACTCCACTTTTTCTCTTTGGAGTGATCAGATTAGAATTCAATTTCAAATCACATATTTCTTTTTATTACATTCTTGTTTTACTTATCAATTGCTTTATTTATATTCT
>JAULJZ010073402.1:0-12986 GCA_032270985.1 Heliamphora pulchella | reverse complement strand
GAGGAAATTAAGCGGAAGGAAGAGGAAGTGAGGAAAAAAGAAGAAGAAATGAGGAAGAAAGAGGAAGAGATAAAGAATAAAGAAGAAAAAATGAAGAAGCAGAACAGAGGAAACAAGAGGCAGAAGAAATTAAAAGAAAAAGAAAAGAAGAAGAAATCGAGGCGGAAAAAGGGAGAAGGAAAAATAAGAAAAAGCAAAACAAGAAAAAGAATTAGAGGAAAAAAGAATGGAAGAGGAAGAAAAGAAGAAGAAAGAAGAAAAGAGAAAAAGAAAACAGGAGGAAAGGGAGAAAAAAAAAAGAGAAGAAGAGAAAAAGAAACAAAAAGAAGAAGCAAGAAAGCGAAGGAAGGAGGAAAAAAGAAAGAAACATGCAGAGGAGAAGAAAAGATTGGAAGAAGGGGAAGTTTGAAAAAAGCAAGAGGTTGAAAGAGAAAAAAATGAGGAAGAAGATGAATTAATTTCTTCGATGATCTCTTCGAAGAAGCGCAAGACTTTTGAAACTTCTGAGATTACCTTCGAAAAAGATGTACCATTGACTCTAAGCAAGAAAATAAAGGTATATTAGATGATTCATTCTCATTTTGAATCACCTTTCTAGTATATCACATATAATATACTCATCTATTTTCATTGTAGGTAAATCCCACCATGGAGGTTCCTTTGGAGGTGTCCTCATCTCCAAAATATTATATGACGTCTCCAACTCCTACCGGGACTCCTTTTGAAGAGGAACCTTCACCCCAGATGGCATTAACACTTGTTACTGTTAAGCCTTAGGATTCAACGCATACTACTGATCAGGCTAAACCTATAGAAGATCCTATTTGCTGCTTTTGATGTGCACAATCACCCTACTGATGCGGATAATCAACATTCTCATTCTCCTATTTTTGGAAATAAGGTATTCTAGATTTTTTGAAAACTCTCTCATGTTCTTTTCTTTCAACTTCTACTTATTCTAATTATTTCGCAGATTGATGAGACTCTTGCCATTGAAGATGCCTTGGACGTACTTCTTGGACGTATGGACTCTTTCACTGAATCTATAGCCCAAGTTCCGTGCAGGCCAAATGATGCATCCTTCGATCCCTTAATTCAAACGGAACTAGGTCGCTTTTATAACCTTCTTTCTCTCCCTTTCGAAGAACTGTTCTTTTCGAAGGCTTAAGATTTCATTTCATGTATCAAAAAGTTATCTGTAGCTACTAAGACTGCCTTCTCTCCTGATCAACAAGCTAAGCTTTCAACGATGGCTTCAGAGTTGGCTGGTAAGATTTCTTTGGCTCAATACCATCAAGACACAATTAGTGCCAAGTAATCTCATATTGATTCCATGAAATCAATATCTACTGCCATCTTTACCTACCGAGAAAGAGCTCTTCAAATTAAGCAAAAGGATCACCTGCTTCAAGAAGAAGAGTCGCAATTACAAGCCAGACTTGATCAAGTTCGTCTCGAAAGGCATGCTCTGAAGTTAAAAAGAGATGTTTTGATTCAAGACACAAAGGATCTTCTTTCGAAAGGAGAGAAAGGAGAGAACAATTCCTTCAAAATACAAGCAGCTTTAGAAGACTTAGGTCAATCCCAGTTCAAACGCAAGTCTTTAAATGTTGAGTGGAATTTGTTTAAATCTTCTTTTCCTCCGATGTAATTAAACATTTTCAAACTTGTATGTTATTGTGAATGGGTGGATATAATTTTAATGTTCTTTCATGATTTTCCACATGGTTGGGTAATATCTTTTTAGATATTTTTCATTAATTGTTCTTTTATGTAATTCACCATTGAGGGATTCTAAATGACATGCCCCTTTTGGTAATATTTTTGCTATTCGAAAAGGGCCTTCCCAATTTGGTGACCATTTACCATACTCAGTGTCCTTTAACCCTAGTGGTAATATAGTTTTCCAAACTAGATCTCCTTCTGCAAAACTTTTATTTATCACTTTCTTGTTAAAGGCCCTTTCAATATTTTTCTTTTGGGCTTGAATGTTAGTAAGAGCTTGTAACTTATGTTCTTCGAAGTCTCAAACTCTATAGTCATTGCCTCATAAAACTGATCATTGGGTAAATGGTCAAGGTTAGCTACCCTTTGTAATCGAACAGTCACTTCATGGGTAATACAGCCGCATGATCATGTACTAAATCAAATGTAGTTTTGTGTACTATCTCTTTTCGATGTTCGATAAGCCATAAGACTTCTGATAATAATTCATGCCATTTTCGAGGATTATCCTCAATGACTTTCGATAGAGTCATTTTTATTATTTTATTGGTAACTTCATCTTGCCCGTTTGCTTGAGCATAATATGGTGTTGAGCTTATCATTTGAATCCTATATTCCTGGAAAAATTCTTTGATGTCACTCCCATTGAAAACTGTTCCTTGATCTACAGTTATTGACTGTGGTAATCCAAATCGATTGATTATATGTTCTTTTATGAACTGTATAACATTCATTTGCATTACATTTTTCATAGAAATGGTTTCAACCCATTTAGTGAAATAATCGGTGGCCACTAGAATAAAATCATGTTGTTGTGAGGATGGAGGATGAATTTGTCCTATCAAGTCTATTGCCCATCCTCGAAATGGCCAAGATTTTATAATCGAATGTAACTGTAAAGCTGAAACTCTTTGGATGGCTTCGTGTTTTTGACATTCTTGACACCTTTAGCATAGGACATGCAATCCTTTTTAATAGATGGCCAATAATATCCATATCTTCTAATTAACAATTTCATTTTTTCTCCCGCTTGATGGACTCCACAAATTTCTTCGTGAACCTCAGCCATGACTTTCATAGCTTCGAACTGGCTAATACATAAAAGTAATAACCCATCTAAAGCCTTTCGAAACAAGTCATCTTCGAGAAGTACATAATTCACTAATCTGAACCTTGTGGCTCTATCAACAGTGATCGAAGGATCCTGCAAAAATTTCTTTATTTCGCTTCTCCAATCATCCTCGATTGGTTCATCATGAGATTCATAATAAAATATTTCTATAGGAGTTATCTTGTTTTGTAATGACCACTCTCTTATTTGTACTTTTATTAACCTCTGATCTTCTCCTTTTGGGATTTTAATCCCAGATGCTAATTGTGCTATTTCATTGGCATCGTTATTATATAATCTAAATACATGCTCAAATTGGATTTCTTTAAAGTTTATTGTTAACTCCTTTACTTTGCGCAAATAATTATTCAAAATATCATTATGACATTGGTAATCACCATTCACTTGTAGAATCACCAATTGTGAGTCCCCAATAACTTTCAAGTGAGTTATTTTGAATTCTATAGCTATTTTAAGTCCTATCACCAAAGCTTCATACTCTGGTTGATTATTTGAAAGGACTTGCTCTTCATTCAGCTGAAAAGCGAATTGATATATTTTTTCATTAGAAGCTATAATAACCACACCTGCTCCTACTCTTTGATCAGTCTTTGACCCATTGAACATGAGCTTCTAAGTTTGCATTGTTATGTAATTTAGCTCACATAAGTCATCTCATACTTTTTCAATTGACATATTTGGATGGTCTGCTAAGAAATGAGATAACGCCTGTCCTTTAACGGCCTTTTGAGGCATATATATAAAGTTATATTCTATTAAGGACAAAATCCATCTCCCTTGTCTTCCTCTTAAGATAAGTTTAGCTAATATGTGCTTGATGATATCTGTTTGTGCAATGATGTGCACCGTTGAAGGTAATAAATAATGCCTTAACTTCATTGCAGAAAAATAAAGTGCCAAACATAACTTTTCAATGGATGTATACCTAATTTCGACATCGTTTAGTCTTCTACTTAAATAATACACTGCTTGCTCATGACCTTGTTCATTATTTTGTACTAATAAACTTCCTATTGAATTGTCATTAGCAGAGACATATAGCTTTAAGGGTTTACCTGGAATAGAAGGCATCAAGACAGGGGGCTTAGTTAAATATTCTTTCAATCTTTCGAAGGCTTCTTGATGTACCTTTTTCCATTTAAACCTATCGCCATCTTTCAACTTAAGCAATGGAGAGAACGCTGTCGTTTTTCCTGCTAAGTTTGCAATGATTCTTCTTAGAAAATTTACATGTCCTAAAAAACGTTGGAGTTCTTTTTTCGTCGATGGTAGTTTTGCTTCCATAATAGCTTTAGTCTTATTTTTATCGACTTCTATTTCTCTTTTGTGTACTAGAAATTCCAAGAAATTGCTTGCTCATACTCCAAAGGCACATTTTAATGGATTCATTTTTAGTTGATAATATCTCATTCTTTCGAATATCTTTCGAAGATAACCCAGATGTTCTTCTTGTTCTGATTTGATCACGATGTCATTTATATATACTTCCATTATCCTTCCTATGAAGTCATGGAATATAGTATTCATTGTTCTTTGATATGCTGCCCCAGCATTTTTTAGTCTGAAAGGCATCACTACCCACTCATATGTGCCTAAGGCACCCGGACATCTAAAAGCTGTTTTATGTGTATCTTGTGGAGCAATAAAAATTTGATTACATCCTGCATACCCATCCATAAACGATAAGATTTCGCTATTGGCTGCTGAATCGACTAATAAGTCAACCACTGGCATAGGATATTCAACTTTAGGACTTGCTGAATTAAGATTTCTATAATCTATGCAAACCCTCAGTTTTTCATTCTTTTTCATTACTGGCACTATATTTGACAATCATTCAACATACCTGGTTGTTCTAATAAATTTAACTTTGAGGAGCCTTTTGATTTCTTCTTTGATTAGAAGAACAATTGAATTATTTATTCTTCAAAGTGGCTGTTTATGAGGTGAAAATTTTGATTTTATAGGTAATCTATGTTCCATGAGATTCCTATCTAAACCCGGCATTTCGTCATAATTCCACGCAAAACTATCTTTAAATTCATTCAACAAACTTATAAGCTTGTTTTTCATTATATAATTCAGATTTACACTTACAAAGATTGGTCTAGGATCTTCATTAGATCCTAAATTGACCTCTTCTAGCTTATCCTGCACTTCTACATTTACATCATCTAACTTAACAGGTGCAGCAGTAAGCTCTTCCACTATCAGTCTTGTATCATCTTCTGAATCATCCTCATCCACATATTCTGACCAGTTGCATAAACAATTGTCTTCCATCTTGCGTTTGAGAAAAAACAGATAAAGTATTTCGAAAGTAAACTTTACTGATTTCTTCTCTTTTGTTAACTTGTTATCTGATTCCCAAAATCTTAGAGCTTCCTTACTCATCAATACGATTGACCCTTCTTGCAGACCTTTTAATGATATTAGGCCTAGAAAAACTCTGACTTGCTTCCTTTAAACCTTCCTTGACCACTTGAAAGATCTCTTCCCTCGTAAGACTTGAAGTATCTACTGTTTCGATGACTATCGAATCCCTTGCCTTATACAATGGAGCTTCAATGTTATGTATATCAGCTTTGAATAGGTTTCAATCAGCCCGGCATATATTCATCTCTTTTTGACCTTCGTCATCTTCTTGCTTCAAGAAGATCAAAGTTTGGTGTAGGGAGGATGGAACACATCCATTCGAATGTATCCAATCTCGACCTAAGAGCATGTTATAATTGGATGACGAATCTACTACGAAGAATGTAGTAATCATTTTCTTTTTTCCAATGTTTATCGACAATGCTAGCACACCATGAGTAGACGAAGTCCCTCCAGCAAAATTACTAACCGTAACTTCGGTGGCAATCAAATCTTCAACGTTTTTCTCAAAAAATCTCAACATTCTCGATGGCAGTATATTAACTACTGCTACATTGTCTATAAGCACCTTGTTAACCATCTTTCCGCTGACCACTGTTGTCATATATAAAGGTTTCAAATGCCTTACTAATGTCATCTCAGGAGTTTGCATAATTACCTGTGATTTTTCGATTATATCTTTTTGAACTTTTAGCGAATGTGACAAAGGAACTTTCTCCTCATCTTGTTTTATCTTAACTGTTGCTTCTGAATGATCTTCGACATCCCCGTCGAGACATGCAGGTTGATTCGGCTTCGCTTGGAATTTCTTTGGTAGAATTAACATCATATTACAATCCACATTTGAAACTGATCCAAACTGAATTGCCTCTAGTCTTTTTCCAAAATTCCTTGAATCTCAACCATTTGAGCTTTGATCCTTATCTTGATTTTTAACTGTATCTTCCTCCATATCTGATAGCTTGCTTGACTCATCCTCTGACATGAGTAATTTCTTAACTTTCTTTAGTTTCCTTGCTATGGCAACTTTTGAAGTTGACTTTTGCTCCCAGTCTATTCATCTGGTTGGCTTTTGTCTTCATGTTTAGTTGATTTCAATCTTTCTCTTGTCCACACCATGTTTGGTGCATTTCGACGAGGAGACAGTGGGCTTCTAGAGTAATCTGGATGCATATCTGGCAAAGTTCTAGTAACAAACTTTCGTTGTAGTCTGCGTTTTTGAGATATAAAAGCTGGTACATACTATCCTTCTGAAGAAGGAAATTTAGGATGTCTCAGTCTATCCCATCGATCAACCGGAGAGATAGGAGGTCTCACCACCCTTCTTTGAGACCCATAAAAATGTCTTTCTTGTCGATCTTCGAAAAGTGGATCCCTTCGAAACCCCTGCCATGGTGCTGGTGCAACTTTATCATGTGCCCAATTGGTTGGCCGTCTTCCATGGTGCTTCATGTCTTGAGTTGCTGGTAAACATGGGATTACTGGGTTCCTATTCAGTAGAAAAGGCCCATCATTTGGTCCGTACATTTCAACTTCGCAAGGACCAAAAATACTTCGATCTGGCCCTTCGTAGTTTAACTTAGCTCCAACGTAAATCTGTAAATCTCCTCCACCGATTGTGTTGAAACACAACACTACTTCTGAGAAACAGGTTTTCATCTCCTTCTCTGCTATTTCTATTTCAGCTTCTTGAACAGCTCTCCGACATCGAATACAAATAAATTTTTGACCTGCAACATCTTGCATCTTTCCTTTTCCTTTATCGATCTGGGTAATTTCTTCTCGAGTAATCACACATGGTAATTTCTTCACAACCTTTCCAAGGTCGGCTGAAATCATATTGATATTGAGCATGTCAGGAAATGGATCACTATCGACTTCTATGATTTTCTTTTCTTTAGCATATTTTAGCATTCCCTTTTGAATTAGATCCTATATAGCATTTCGAAATATTATACAATTATTAGTGGAATGTCTAAAAGAGTTGTACCATTTATAGTACTCTTTTCCCTTCCTTTCTTTTTTAGGTGGGATTGGATGATCGCTCGTTAAAGTGATGAACATTTGCTTCACTAACTCATCGAACAATTCATCTACCTTAGATAAGTCAAATGAATACTATCGTAGAGTCGAGGGCTGGTTCCTTTTGTTCAATTGTGTAGAATGTAGATTTAATGGTTTTTTAATTTTCTACAAAGTATCACATACAATTAGAGTTTTTTCAATTACTTGCGCTACATTTATTTCTACATCTCCTTCGACCTCTTGATAATAGGCCCCAAGAGAAGTTGATTTTTGTTACATTTTCTCTTTTAATAAGCCTTTATACCTAGTGGCTCTTGAGGCTAATTCAAATAAATATTTGAATTTCATCCCTTCGAACTTTTTTCTTAGTTCGAGATCTAAACCATTCTTGGATAGTCTTACTAATTCAGTTTTTGGTAAAACAACACGACACCTATTTCTCATTCTTTTGAATTTACTAAGAAATTGATCAGCAGTCTCTGTCGAATGTTGTTTCACTTGGGCTAAATCTACCATAGTTACTTCAGGTTCTGTCCTGAAGAACTGAGCATGGAATTGATCTTTCATCTCTTGCCAATTTTGAATTGAATTGGCTGGTAGATTAATAAACCAGGTGAACGCAACATTAGTTAAAGAATGTGAAAATAATTTCATCTTAAGGAAATCATTATTTTCTACTTCTCCACATTGCAAAGTAAATCTACCTATATGTTCAATGGATTGGTTTTCTTCTCCTGAAAACAAGGTGAATTCAGGAATTTTATAATTTTTCAGAAAACCTAATTTATCTACCTAATACGGGTAGGGCTTTCGAAACATAAGTCTTTCAGCCTTTCGAGGGGCAGGTCCGTAGAGATCTTGCATAATTTCTATAATTTGGTCTCTGTTAACTATGAATTGTTGACCTATCATAGGATTGACATTCATAGGTTGACCCATCAATGGGTTAACGTTGATGGGTTGTTCGACCTATGGTGGAAAAGGCTGATCAACTCTAAATGGATCCACAACTGGTGGATTAGGATACGCCAGTTCTACAGCAGGTGGTGCTAAATATGTTCCTATTGAAGGTTTCCTAACATTCGAAGGTCGATGACTTCATGATCCTGACCCTCGAGGGTTTCTTTGCTCATAAACAGGATTATAAAATGACCCATGTCCTTGAGAAATTCTAGGTTCATAAGTAGGATTATAACGTACCTATTGTTGAGAATGACCACAGTTGGGACCTATCGATGGTCTTTGATTTTCCATGTGTGTCCTTGTCAAAGGCATACTGACATTAGCCAGCTCATTAGACATGGAATTTGTAGACGTAAGTACTTCGACACCGATAATAACCTTTTTCATCGCCATCACAAATTCTTGTTCTTCCACGTTCGGATACTGAAAACTTCAAACATTTTCTGTCTCTCTTGGACAGAAAGCTTTTCCAGGCTTTTCGACTGACTGTTTTGACCATTTGATTGGTCTATTTCATTCACCGTATTCATTTCGTTGGTAACTTCTGTAGGAGTTACATCTTCTTGCACTGTTTTGTCTTTGCGAGTTTGAACCATATTGCTTTCTGACTTAGTGAGTGTCCCACTAGGCATGTAAAAAATTTGTTAACCAAAATAACAAAATAATCTCATTCGAAATGAGAAAATTCTCCAGAATGATCAAGCGATTACGTGCAAGGTCCTTTTGTCTTGTTTCAGGATTTCGCCAGAAAGTAATAATGGATAGAAACGAAAGTAATAAAGGAATTTTATTACTTTGATGAGAATTACAACCAAGTACTAGAATTAAGTTACAAACTACTCCTTTCAACTATCGAAAGAGAATTACAGGAAATTACAAGGAAATGAAACAAAAGATAAAAAAAAAAGATAAGCAGGTTACCGATTTGCATAAGAGTCCCCTCAAAGTGCCCATTCTTGGCCTTTTATAGACTACTCTGATAACCGTTCATAACTGCCTTTCATTTCCTTGTAATTTTATAGACTACTCTTTTACCATCGATGAGTTTATACAATATTTATTGGCCATTTAATTCATAGCACGTGCCATTCTTTATTTTATAAGCCTCGAAGGGTGTTTGTAATAAAAAACTCATTTTACGGTTAAGGCATTTATTCTATTCATATTTACCTTCGATTCGATATGTCATTTATCTTTATCGAAAGAATTTAAAATAAATGTGAAATAAACAAGAGTCCAGAGAAGGAGAGAAAGGATGGATACGTTCAAAGGTGCTTCTTTGTTTTCAATGGCCAAAATTTGAACAAGTACTTCCAGATTTCCCAGCATCATATGTGAATCACACGATCATTGAACTCGATTCACCTCGAAGGCCGTTCTTTTGCTGTGCTCTCATCTGATCCATTGCCTTGTTCTCAGTTAATTTGATAGATTTCAAATATTTTCTCTTCCATTCATTGGGTTATATATCGAGAAAAAGTAGTTCAGTACTTCAGTGCGGTACTCACGTAACTAAAAGTTACTTGTTGCATGCGAGGACTGATAAAGGAGCGGCATTGGCAGCTACAACCCTAAATTTTCTAAATTTCTCAAACATAGTATAAGAAATTTTTTTAAATAATTTTTATTTTTTTAATAAATTATTTATTTTATTTAAAATTAAAAATGATAAAATTAAAATATATATATATATATATATATATATGAGAAATCTCTCATACTATATATTTAAAGTTTTTTATAATTGAAATAGTTCTTATTGCTTATTTTATTTAAAACTAATAATAACAAAATTTAAAATATATATATATTTGAGAAGTTTTTGAAACTGTGTATAAGAAGTTTCTCATACTAGATTTTAAAATAATTTTTATTTTTTTCTTAAAAAATAACAAAAATATTAATGTAATTAATTTTTTTTAATACATGAATGCTTTTACATAAAAAAATTCTCATGCCTTGCATTCAGGAATGAGAAACTTCTCATAATGTATTTCTTTAAAAAATTATTGTACTATTGTGTTTAAAAATATATATGTGAAAAATATGAGATTAATTAAATAATTTTTTTAAAAAGTTACATATTTGGCTTATTTTGCTTTTAAACCAAATAAGCATAAAGTTTATTTGTTGAACCGTAGATGTGACTTTAAGCAAAAAGACAATAAGCTAAAAGGCAAAAGTGCAAAAATCTTTAAGTCAAAAAAAATTTGTTATAAATTTTTTAATTTATTTTTACATAATTTTACGATTCTCATTATTTTTGGTTTTTATAGTTTTTAATAAAATAAACACTGTGTATGAAAAAAAAAATTCAATGTAAAAACATTCAATATAAAAAAAAAATTATCATACATGACATGAATAACAATATATGAAAATTTTAGTAATTATATCTTAATTTACATTATGAGAAATTTCTTATTAAATTAACCGAACATTAATAGCACCGTAAATAGTTCACATTTTTTGAAAATTAAATGAATGGCAATATAATTTTACAAAAAACAATAGTAAACAATATAATCAGTTCATTTAGTTTCAAATATCCAATTAACTTGATTTTTTAAATGAGTTATAAAATTAATAAATACTTCAAAATAAACAATTCTAATTATAAAAATATGTTTAAAAAATACATTAAAAAACATAACATTGTGCATCGCTTACTTGACTTCCTTTTATAATAGCTAGTTTCAAATATCCAATTAACATTTTGAGTAGTAATCATATCGGAAACGTTAGAAATCAATTCGGTCATCTCTTCAGTAGTAATTTATTTCGTGACATTTAGCGTTTCTTTTATTATTATGGTTTTGTATTATGAAATAGTATCATAAAAGGCCTTAGGATGGCTTTGTCAAACCTAAAACATTAATTGTTTTAACATATGAACCTATATTGTTAAGGTGTACTATAATAATTACTTTAATTCGTTTTACATGGTGAGTGCAATGGAAGAAAAATGGAGATGAGAAATTTTTGAATAAGGCCTCTTCTTTCTTACAATTGGTTCCAACTTCCAATGATGCTTTAAACTATTTCCAACCACCAATTACATATTTTGGGGAAAAACAAGTTTTCTCCCACAATGTTCCAAGACTTCGTGATAATTCCAACCACCGATTCCATTTATTCATGACAACCCTTCAACTTATGCTTACAAGAAAATGTTGGATCTAGGTGAATACGTTGATTCAGGGTTACAATAAAAAGCTAAGGCCAGTGATTGTCAGTTTAAATCAAGAGTTGGGATCTAAAGCTATCATTGTAAATGCGAGTGCGAGTTCTCGTGATATTGTCACGAGGATACTAAGAATTATGGTCAATATAATAATAGTGTTGTGGAAAAATTGAAAACAATAAACAAGAATAAAATAATTCCACACACAAAAGAAACGATTTACGAGGTTCACCAAAAACTAGGACTATGTCCACGGAATTACAGCAATTTTCACTGTGTAAAGAGACAGTATAAGTTACAAGAGTAACAAACCCTAAACTAAAGTAACAAATATAAATATCAACAATCGAGTTAAAAATAAAAACGGGTCACCTCCGCTCCATAGGCTCCACTTCATAAAAAATTCCTTCTATTTTGTAATACCTCTAGAACGAGTCAAGTCGTCGGACCTCCCATATTATAACTAGGCTCCATACGCCTATCAATTAGAAACTCTATTTAGAGGTTGCCAAAACTAAAATAAATGTTAGATTCAGTTATTTCAACTATTCATATGAGTTTATCAACAAAGGAAAAAAATTAAACTATGCAAATGAAAAGCAAAAAAGATAGGAGTAGCAGAATAATGTTCCAGAATTGTCCTAGAATTTGAATATAGAGTGATCAGATTCACTTGGTATCACCCACCCAAAGTAATCTGTGACAGTTTTTGAAACAGTACTGTGGGTATGTAGTATTGTTGTATGAAAATTGCATCCTCAAAATGTTATAGTTTGAAAGAAAATGCATTTGTGGAGCGCGTGCGTGGAATGAGTAATTAGCTATATTTACAAAACAATTTTAGAATTACAAAGTCAAGAAACTGAGTATGAAGGTTCAAAAAATGTATTTTTTGGGAACTCACTATAGAAAAAGAAGAGGGAGTCTAGTAAAGAGAAAGCTCTCTTTTTAATTGGCTTTCCAATTCCAATGTCCAAATACACTCTAACTTATCAACTAAATGTTGGAAAATAAGTGGGTTTGAACAACAATTTTAAACATGATTTTAGCTAATTTTGAAATTAAATAACTTTCGATTGGATTAATCTTTTTTTATGATTCCAAATCCTAATATGTTCATCTCCATGAGTAATTTAATCATGAATTTTGTAGCGTTCAAAACCGTAAACGAGTAAATGAGAAATTGACTCTAAAAGTGTGCCATGGAAGTTGGCAAAATAATAGTAACAAGAACCAATCCCACATTGCTCGGTAATGAAAATGTTGGGTTTCCAAGCAACTATAAAAATGGTTTCAATCCCATATTGGTGGGGAAAAACTTTGGTAAGTGGCTTATAAAGCTTAGGTTGGAGATAAATGGTTAGCCATTTGGGTCATCCCAACTTTTGTTAGGGGAGAAGTTATGAACAAAGTTCAACTTGGTCCATTGAACCACACACGCGCCGCTGATGACCAAGCGGGCTGGGCTCGGGTCCGGGGTCCGGGGTCCACGGGTTGTGGACCGGGTCAGATCAACCCTTATCTTTTTACTGAAAATTTATTTATTTAAATTTTTGAATTTAAATATTAATTATTTAAATT
>JAULJZ010073391.1:0-12986 GCA_032270985.1 Heliamphora pulchella | reverse complement strand
CAATCTTGTAAAGAGAGTGAGTGTTCTTCATTTATTACATCTCATTTATTGTAATCAAGGGTGAGTCACCCTTTAGCATTTGAGTGAGTGAATTTCATCAAAGAAGAGTTCAATAGAGATTAGAAGAAAACAGAGACTTGTTTTCATAGGATCTTCTTGAAGCTGTAATAGGCTTGTGAATGTGCCCATAAATATTCAAATAGCTCAAGGGGAATCTTGAAACTTGTAAAGGCTTGGAATACTCCCGGAAGTATTCTGAATAGTGGAAATACTTAATGGAGATCTTGAGGAGTGGACGTAGATTAGGATAAAGCTAAATCACTATAAATCGCTGGTGTCTGGTTTTATTTCTCTATCACTCATCTTTTAACATTTGCATTGGTTATATATTTGCATATCTTGCTTTATTGCTATATTAAAAGATTTCTAAAAAAATTTTTAAATTGCTATTATTTTTTAAAGACCCAATTCACCCACCCTCTTGGGTTGACTAGATCTAACAACTTGGAGCCCTAAGAATTCTGATCTCTCTCTCTCTCTCTCTAATAACCAAAAATGGTGGTGGTGGAGGGTGTTTTTATAGAGCCTCATGCTAATGGAAGTAATGATAGTGGTGGAAGTGATGTAAGGCATGCACAAGGTTTGATTGGTGGAGGTAAGAGGTGGCTTGTGATGTGAAAGAGAAAGATCACAAGTGTTGGAGGCAAAACTATCAAGATCATTATTTTTGCAAATGATTATCTGAAAAAAAAATTAATTGGACTGGCAATTACCAAAACGGGCTCCAGATAAAACATTTGATGATGAACAATCAAAATAAAACCCGTGCATCCGAAGTTAATTTAGAAGAATACCTTTTTACCGGCCGAATCTTCAACTACGATTTGAATCCGAGTTGAAACTCCTGTCAGATCTTCGATAGTATTTTCTTATGCAATTCCCGAATATAGTGTGGGCTATAATCCTCCGAGAACTCGTACCGACAGAACCAAGACAGCTTTAGTCTTAAAAGACAAATTATGAAACTGGTTCAGCCTACCCGTATATATATAGGGTTATAGCAGGGACCTGGAGAGTAATTATGAGTAAGACTTTCCGTGGAATACAAACACGTATTAGCAGTTTCTGCAATTAAGCAAACCTCATAGCGGTATCTGTAATTATGAAAATCAGCAGCGGTTTCTGCAATTTCCACAAAATACTGAATTACAGTTCACACCACTAAAAAACTATAATTGCACTCTGACCTATAATCACAAGACCATATAGCATTGAGCTCATATTATTAAATGCTTACCATTTTTTCCCACGTTAAGATTTTCTATACCCACCAATTAAATTTAATTACTGATAATTTAATTTAATCGGCATCTTGATATTCCTTAAGCCCTTCCGCTTTAGTTATTTGACCGCCGAATAATTAAATCCACCTGTAGGGTTTGACCCGGTCAAAACTTATAAGTTTCCTTAAGGGGATATCGTCACTCCCGATCTTTCAGGACGTGGATTCTGTCGATAATTAATATTCGCCATATAAATAATACCGCTATCTAACTCACCGGTTATATAGACCCATATAAGATTGCATCTTCTAATGAATCAAAATAACGAACATTAAATATACGCAAATTAATAATTATTTCAGGATTAAGTGGATAAGCACTATTCATAATAACCTTGAGGTGTGAATTAATTTATATAATCAGTAGTCAGTACTAAATTAATTATCCCAAATGTCCCGTTCAATACACACAAAGTGTACTGACACAGTGAGTCGGAACAATAGACGACGCTATTATATGTTTTCCGTAACCAAAATAGGCCTACTAAAACTCTGTACCACAGTCGTACTGATGGTATGTCCATTTCCATCTAAACTGTGAACATAAAACTTATATTCTACAAGAACTTAAAATCTTATCTTCTGTGTGTAAGCCATACTCTACACACCAGATTAAATACTATATAGAATATTGGATATCCATGTATAACAAAGAAATGATATGCATACATTGCTCATAAAGATTATCATAAAATAAAAAATTAATTTTATTAAAATAAAATTAAATACTAAAAACATAGTTTTTAGTATACCATTCCTAACAATCTCTCACTTATACTCAAAACCATACTACTATACATCTGACTCTCATGCCCTCTACATGACTATCAAAAGTCTTAGCTGGTAAGCTCTTTGTAAAGAATTTGCAAAGTTGTCTCTTCATGAAAGCTCTATGTCTGAATGAAAATCTGAGTCTGTGTACCCCAAAAGTACTAGACTGTTTACCTGGTAAACCAACATATAATTCTTAGTCTTTTTCAGGTACTTGATTATATTCTTTACTGCAGTCCAATACTCCTGTTCTAGATTAGACTAATATCTACTAACCATTCCAATGGCAAAGTAGATGTCGAGTCTAGTGCAAAGCATAGCATACATGAGACTTCCTACTGTCGAAGCATAAGGAATTGCTTTCAACTTCTCTATCTCATCAGATGTCTTAGGATATTGATCCTTGTATAGAGTGATTTCTTGCTTGAAAGGGAGAAAGTATTTCTTAGAATCCTGCATGCTAAAATGAGTAAGGATATCATCGATATATTTTGCTTGTGATATGCCCATCATCTTTTGTTTTCGATCTCGCACAAGCTAGATCTCAAGGATGTAACTGGCTTCTCCCAAGTCCTTCATATCGAACTGCCCAGATAACTATACTTTAACCGTAGATAATGCCCTCAGATCATTTCTGATGAGCAAGATATCATCTACATAAAGTACTTGGAAGATCTCCACGCTTCTGTCACGCTTCTTGTACATATAAGACTCATCTAAACTTTGATCGAAATCATAAGATTTAATGGCTTGATTAAGCCGAGTGTTCTAAGACCTCGATGTCTGCTTAAGTCCATAAATGGATCTATTAAGCTTACACAACATGTGTTCTTAGCCCTTTGCAATGAATTCGTCTGGTTGTATCATATAGAAACACTCGTCAAGACTTCTGTTAAGAAAAGTTGTCTTGACATCCATTTGTGTCACGCCCCAAATACTAGGGTCACGCAAAAGCCCACCAAAACACCGTTTAAGAAAATAAGATTTGTAGTTGGAAAATCATTAACTCAAAAATATGTAACATTTGGATAAAAGATCCCCATAGTTTAACTCTTATAAACAGTAAACATGCATTCCCATACATTAATAAGTATATCGCATCAAGGTGTACAAAACTCGCCTTCTGAAATAGGCATCACATGTAAAAGTATTTGTCAAAACAGGAAAACTACAGCTAGTCTTCCGCCACCACAGGAATCTAGGTCAACTCCACATGCTTACCTGAAAAAGGTTTTTACAGTAAAATTCCACACCATGAGCCGAAACCCAGTAGAAAATATACAATAAAGCTGTAAAGCAGGTTATGCAATCATAAGCATACAGACTCAACCACATGAGTCAAAAAAGGTTTTACTTCCAAAACCACAAGTTTTTCATCCTTCAAACTATGTATATCATCCTAACAGATATCATACCACAGTTAAGGGAAAGTTGTAATAAAACTGTATGCTCCACTCGGGCCACACAATCGAGGAGAAAGATATAAATGAAATCCTATGTACCGACTCTGCCACACAGACAAAGGTAATAACTATAGATTCCTGCCCATTATTCTAGTCCTAAACCACTTAAGGCCTGCTAGGTAATAACAAATTCTATACGAAGCTACAACAATAAAGACACTCACGGGGCAACAAACTTCTTTACGGATTTCCACGACCGATGGACGAAGCATAACCAAACCACATTTATAGGGATTAACCCGAGGGACCGTAGCGAACCCACTTTGCGCACGTTTTTGAACTTCTACCAAAGAGCAATAAAAGCCCAACTCAAAACCACACACTGTCACGGTACATCTATGAAAAATATTTTAAAACTCACCGTATCTAAACTACGAAAAGCCATAAAAATGCTATACTATACATATATAAAATGACTAATCCATCGACCACGGAGATCTACAACCATTTCCAAAAAAAATGATTAAGAGTTGAGACTCAACTCCGAGGGTTAGCTCAAAACCTCTAAAAATACATTTTTCACCCTTTTCACAAACACCTCGTTTTTAAACCTCCTATTGAAAACTACGAATACCAACACATCCAAATCATGTATAAACCGATAAAGGCGTAAAACCCACTTTCACCCAAAAACCAAGGTTTAAAACATGAAAGCCACATTTGATGTATTTTTTACCGGTGAAAACACATATAACTGCATATAACACCCTTTAACAACAGTAAGGTCTAAAATCCTATCTCGAAGATTTAAAAACTTGATGTCTCAAAACTGAACGACATCAGAACGAGAATCCGTTCAGATGAACGCGAAGCTTATGGCACGTACAGCAAGGATCCACAAACAAACTAATAAAAAACCAAGCCCCGATCCCTCAAAAGCTAGAGAGAAGGAAGAGAAAAGGAAAAACTTAGCTAAGAAGAAAGGTTTAAACAAATATCCCAGCCCCTGGGATATTTATAGAAACGGTAAAAAGGTACTCTCCAGTCGCTCGAACCCCCATGTCCAGTCAACCAAACTCAAAATTCTCGGTCCAGTCGACTGGGCTAACCCCTCTAGTCGACCGAACTGCTGAGCAGAGTGTTTTTCAACGCAAAACTGGTTTTCGGGTCTAAACACAAGCTGAACAAGCCTCAATCAAACTCCGAAAATCATAAAACACAATTATACATGCTGTTCTACAACTTAAAACATAAACCATGCATCGAGACTATTCATATACTGAAAGAAACATGTCATGTATATAAATAACCTAAAAGAAAGGGTTCCGAGTCTCACAACTCTCCCCTCTTAAGAAATTTTACCCCCGAAATTCGCAATAAGGTCACGAGGTAAACAAGTCTGGGTATCTAGCACGCATCCCAGACCCGAGCTCCCACGTCGCTTCTTCAACCCCATGATGAAGCCATAGGACCTTGACATAAGCAATTATCCTTCCCCGTAACACCTGCTCCTTTGTATCTAGAATCTTCACTAGACGCTCCTCATACGTGGCATCCTCATCAACCCGCAGTTCAGCCCAATCTAACACATGTGAAGGATCAGGCTTGTACCTCCGAAGCATAGAAACGTGAAACACGTTGTGTACAGATGGTAACTAAGGTGGCAAAGCCAAATGATATACGACCTGTCCAACTCTGTTGAAGATCTCAAATGGTCCAATGAAGCGCGGTGATAGCTTCTCGCTATGACCAAACCTCATCAAACCTCTACGTGGTGAGACCTTTAGAAACACGTGATCCCCCACTACAAACTCTAAAGGTCGCCTCCTCTGATTTGCATAACTCTTCTGGCAGCTCTGAGCCGTCATAAGGCGTTGGCAAATCACGGTTACCTTCTCTATCGTATCCCGTACCAGTTGGGTCCCAAGACTGTGGTCTTTCCCACATCTGTCCAACACACGATTGACTTACACGGTCTGCCATACAAAGCCTTATACAATGCCATTCCAATACTGGACTGATAGCTATTGTTGTATGTAAACTCTGTTAAAGGTAAATGGTCCTCCCCAGAACCTCTAAAATTAAGGACACAAGCCCTCAGCATATCCTCCAGAATCTGTATAGTCCTCTCAGACTGACCATCCGTTTGGGGGTGAAAAGCAGTATTGAACATCAAGTTCGTCGCCAAAGCCTCCCGAAGACTCTTCCAAAAGCGCGATGTGAAACGTGGGTCTCGGTCAGAAACAATAGACACTAGCACTCCATGCAACCGGACTATCTCTCTAACATACAATCTACTCAGTCGGTCTACCGAGTACTTTACACGGATGGAGAGAAAGTGTGCAGGCTTTGTCAACCTATCAATCACAACCCATACGGCGTCGTGTCCCCTAGGTGATCGAGGAAGTCCTGACACAAAGTCCATCGTGACATTCTCCTACTTCCACTTTGATATCGGTAACGACTGTAGCAGTCCTGCCAGTCTCTGGTGTTTCGCCTTCACCTTTTGACAGGTAAGGCACCGAGAAACAAACTGGATCACGTCTCTTTTTATTCCCGTCCAACAGAACTGACGACGTAGGTCATGATACATCTTCGTGACTCTAGGATGCACTACAAGGCGAGAATGATGACAATCATGTAGTATATCTGCGCGACATGACTCTGGCACAAACAACCTCCCAGCCAACCTCAAACTCTGATCTGAACCCACAATCCATCCTACTGTATCATCTCCACTAGCAACGCATTCCCGTATCATCTGAGCCTCCTGGTCCGTCTGTTGGACCTCTAGCACACGTGCTATCAACGCTGGTCGAGTAACTATAGAGGAAAAAGTGGCACCTGTCGTTGTCTCCCCGAGACACAAATCAAACTCTCCAATCTCTTCAAGCATGTCCCACTCGTGTATAGCCATAGAAGCTAATGACCCGTGAGATCTTTTACTGAGAGAGTTTGCCACAACATTGGCCTTCCCTGGGTGATACTGCAAGTAAAAATCATAATCCTATAACAACTCCATCCATCGTCGTTAGCGCAAGTTTAGGTCCTTCTGCGAAAACAAGTATTTTAAGCTTTTGTGATTAGAGAAAATCTTGAAATGCTCACCATAAAGATAGTGACGCCATGTCTTCAAGGCAAAGATCACGACAGCCAACTCCAGATCGTGTGTCGGGTAGTTCTTCTCGTGCGTCTTCAACTGTCGAGAACCGTAGGCCACAACCTTACCTCCCTGCATCGGAACACATCACAGACCATCGTGTGATGCATCACAGTACACTGTATACCCCAAACCTCGCTATGGGATAATCAACACTGGCGCGCTAGTCAACCTCATCTTCAACTCCTGGAACGCCGACTCACAGGACTCAGTCCAGACAAACACAACTCCCTTTCGCGTTAAACGCATCATCGGTGCAGCAAGTCTCGCAAAATCCTTTACGAATCGGCGATAGTAACCTGCCAAATCCAGAAGACTATGAATCTCAAAGACACTCTTTGGTCGCTCCCAACCTGTCACAGCATCAGTCTTCGATGAATCCACAGCTACTCTGTCTGTCGACACTACGTGTCCAAGAAACCTCACCTCAGACATCCAGAACTCGCACTTATCGAACTTTGCATATAAGAAATGCTCTCTCATTGTATGTAGCACGATTCGCAGGTGATCCTCGTGAGCCTCCCTCGTGGGTGAATATATAAGTATATTATCCACAACCACCACTACAAAACTTTCCAGATAAGGATGGAAGATTCGATTCATCAAGCTCATGAACGTGGCAGGAGCGTTCGTCAGGCCGAATAGCATAACCAGAAACTCATTGTGACCATAGCGAGTTCGGAAGGCGATCTTCGCTATGTCCTCGTCCCTAATTCTTAACTGGTGGTATCCTGATCTCAAGTCAATCTTTGAGAAGCAGTTCGAACCCTTCAGCTGATCAAACAAATCAACTATCCATGGCATCGGATACTTATTCTTCACTGTAACCTAATTCAGCTTTCGGTACTCGATACACAATCGTAAGGATCCATCCTTCTTAGCAAAAAGAACAGGAGCTCCCCATGGCGAAGTACTCGGGCGTATAAATCCCCTGTCTAGCAACTCTTGAAGCTGTACCTTGAGTTCACGTAACTCAGCGGGTGCAAAACTATAAGATGGAATAGATATGGGAGCAGCTCCGTGAACTAGATAAATAGAGAACTCTACCTCACGGCTCGGTGGCAACTCAAACAGATCGTCAGGAAAGACATCTGAGTAGTCGCAAACCACCAGAGGTAACTCTCCTCGAATCCCAACTACCTCATCCAACATAAGGGCTGAAAAGAGGAAACCTAGGTTGCCCTAGTTCCGCACAACGCTGGGTATAGACATCAAACCCTCATCCTGGTCACCCACAAAGCAAAAATAATCTTTCGCCGGTGTACAAATCGTTACCCTTCGTCGATCGCAATTAATAAATGCACGATAGGTGGTCTGCCAATCCATCTCTAGGATGACATCAAACGCGGTCATGTCTAAAACAATAAAGTCAAACTCTAAACGATGACCGGTGACCTCCAACACGCAGGATCTACAAACAAGACTCAACGTCACACTCCCACTAACTGGGGTCTCCACGCTCAAAGCACTACCCTACAAATCTGTTTTCAACCTCAATGCAGATGCAAAAGCAGAAGATATAAACGAATACAATGCTCCGGTGTCGATAAGAACACTGGCCCATGATCTATAAACTAGAAGAGTACCTCTGATCATGGAGGTGGTAGTAGTAGCATCGGGTACGATCGGTGCTCGCGATCAACTGGGATCTGCAAGAACATATGCTCTGGCCTGTCCACTGTGGCCCTGAACTGTAGATTGTCTACCTGACTGCACTAATGTGCCCCCTTTTGCAAACCTAGATGGCTAACGTCCCTGGGCAGATGGGGTGACAGGTGCTCCAGTTGTACTCTGCATGCTCCCTCCTCTGGGGCAGTTCCTCTGGATGTGCCTGTTGGGAATGTACACGGAAAAGTCATGCTTTTTGTGTATTTTATTCTGGATCCCTGGCATATTGATGAGAAACATTTGAGATATTTTTGCATTCGTGGTTTCATATTTATATTTGTGATGAATGAATGCATAGTCCGTATATTCTATCCAGTATTTGACTCGGTGCATGCTGCACGGAAGATCGGGTCATAGGTTCTAACAGATTATACAGGTCGGCTCACAATCGAAATGGACACGGACATTTCATTGGTACGATTGTAGTACATCGGTATAGTAGCTGGTCTTGGCTAGGTCGAACGGATCGAATTCAGGTTTTGGGGGATTCGATGTTCGAGCTCAATGTCTTAGTACACGTAGGGTGTATTGAGCGGGATCAATGGGATGATCGATTTTATACTGACTATATAAATTGATCCACATCCCGTATTATCATGTTTTGCACGAACTCTTAATCCCGAAGTGATTGATCAATTGTGTTCAGATGAAGTACAGTACTTTGAGTCATCAATGGTTGAGATTTTTTTGATGAGATCAACAATACCGTTGAGTTGGGTACTTACATTATTTGTCCGATGATTGATAATCAACTGACGAAAACCACGTTCGATTCAGGTTGAGGAGTTCCCTCTCATGTGCTTTGCTTATAGGTTTGATTATACTAAACCTGTACAGTGGATCTTCGGATCCGGCATATCAAAAGATTAAGCGGTGCGGTTGCGAGGAGAAGAGGATAATTAAATTGGGTTGTCAGTAACCTAATTTATTTATCGGGAACTCATATATTAAACGTTGGGAGAATTCAGTGCATTTGATAATTAAAAACTCAAGACATAATTTGAGTTAGGTCCAGGAGTTCAGTCAGACCTTTAGTGGAATAAGTTCTAGTTCGTATGGGAGAGGATCTAACTCGAGGACAGAGTTAGGGATATTCGGTTTTCTCGAACGGTTAGCCTGAGTTCTATACTTCTTCGTGATCCCTCACGTAGCCCGTAATATGCACGGATATTTTTCTTGTTGGTTTCGGTAATTATTTAATTTAATTGGAATGTCGATTTTGCTCCCGGAGACATTCGGGAATTAAATTAAATTAATGAAGGGCGGTTTTGGTATTTAGCACACCTATGGTTTACTTCCTAAGTGGCCGGCCCTAGGAGATGAGGGGATTGATTATTTACGTTAAGTATAACTCTTTTTATCCTTTTAGGAAAGAAAGTATATACTTAATATAATTTTGATACATTCTTATATATTAAAAGGAGGCTCATTAATCAAACTCAAACCCTAATACTCCTACATAGATGCCGCCCCCTTCTCATCTTTGGCATTAATTTATTTTGCCTTTTTGAAGATTATTGTGTGAGAAGAAACCAAAAGGAGGAAGAACACTTCGATCGAAATCGGTGCCCACACATCGTGATCGTCGTAGTGCGTCCGGACCATACGTGAAAAGGTTGCAAGATCGTCTTTAACGTATTCGGGATTTCTTGAAACTTTTCGAAAAATTTCATAAAAGTATTAAACTATTCTAATCATTATAGTTTTTGTTTTTCATGAAAATCACACACGTCATTTTTTACGGTCACGACATCGATTCAAAAACTCTTTTTTTTTCGCTGCGCGGCTCCCTATTTCCAACAATGGTATTAGACCCACGATTCATTTTTCATGAAAAACTATTGTGCTAACCTCGATTTTGCAGCTGTAAGTCGTTACCGTCCGGTTATATGTTTGAATGAATTTATGTTTCTTTATGTCATTATCGTTATCGTATATCTTGACGATTTTTGTTTCGAGATTAGATCGATTGTACGCCTCCTACGTGGGGTATAGGTTTTTGGCGATGTAATAAATTATTTCATTTTATTTTTTCTGAATCATTTATATAAGTGTATCACGAAAAACGGGGATCAAAAACGAGACGAAAAGGGATGAGGGAGGCGGCGGCGGCAACATGAGACAGCAGCAGGGCGCCGACTTTGGGGCTCGTTTTTGGAGTTTTCGGCAATCCTTTTTGACGCAATTTTTTTGCTGAAATAAAAGTTGTCTGTTAGCTATCAGATGGAGGTTCGGTTGCGGTTCGACGACGGCGGCAAAGGGGTCAAAAATTGCTTCAAAGTTCGGCGCGCGCAGTGGCGCCGCAACAGAATTTTGGCCATTTGAAGATTTTTTTGAGCCACTTCGACATCGTATTTTGACGCAATATTTTATGGAGATTAAGACTTCGATGTGATCTACCGACCATAATATTTTGGGGGTTTAACAGTGGCGGCAAGGCGGCCAAACAGTGGCTGAAACAAGGCGGTGTAGGGCTGCCAAAGGCAGCAGTATTTCGACCCATTCAAGGGGCTGTTTGGCTGGTTTATTTTCAATTTTTTTGGCATTCCAAGGTGGTCCGGGGCTATGACGGTGGTCCGAAGGCTGAAAAAAAGATTCGGGTCTATGACGGCTCGTTTAGGATTCCAAAACTCTAGGCGTTTAATCTTTAATTCGATACCATCGGATTAAAAGATTAAACAGACGGACCAGATCGTAATGACTATTTATATTTATTTTGTCGTTATTTAATTAATTATTTATTTGTTTTATTTAATTGCGTGGATAATTTTTTATTTTATTTATTTTTCCTTTTATGCATGATTTTATTGTCGAAAATATATTAGGAGAAATGGTTTTATAAAATGAATAATTCTAGCAATTTTTAAAATGAAAAAATAAATAGATAATTATTTATTTTTTTATTTTTGTGTTAGAATTAATTAAAATTTTTTAATTAAAATTCGGGTAATTAATTTTCTTTCGCCAAATTAAATAAGGATGCTTTTTGTTTATTTTATTATAATTAAACAATAAATATTTTAATTGATTAAAATCGGATTTATTTTAATTAGGAATTAAAATATGTTTAATCGTTTAAAATAAACAAAAAGAAAAAACCCTCGGTTTTTAAAATATTAAATGGGAGAAGGGTTTAGTCACAGATAAATCCTACAGTCTCCATTACACGTTGTTGGAGATGTGATTATAGCTCGCGCGCCGACTTCGACTTTCGGTCTCCATATGGAAGGGCTATAGTCATGGTATCTCTTCCACGAATTTTCGAAAGAAGTAGATTTGAGACTAGTGCGAAGTAGGGTTCGTTCACACCGGACCCAAAGTTTTGACACGGTATTTTCAAATTAAGAGTAATGGTTATACACTTAACCCATGAATAAAAATATCATCCCTAAGGAGTCACTATTTTTATTTGTGGGAACCAAAATTTATTGGCAATTTAATTTACTTGGAATGTCCTATATTAAAAAATAAAAAACCTTGTAGTTCTTTGTTCGTTGATTGTTAGACGTCCACACTACGTGGTCTATCAATTGATGTGACTCTGGGCCAGTAGTTTTTTATTATGATATTTGGTACCGGCAGTAAATTAATAGACTGGCATATCTATCCGGACGGGTATTGATTAGTAGACGTCCACACTATGTGCCTTGCTTAATCACGAAAGATTCGGGCTGTCAATGATTCTTTTTTAAATTAAAAGGTTGAGGGATCCTAATTTGATAAAAGAATTAAAAATATTTTCTCTTTTGTTTCTCAGGATTTAATAATAGGATTATTCAATCCACTAGCGAAAATTTTCAAGGAACATAAACTTACTGGACCAAACTTTATCACATGAAAACGGAACCTCGATATTATTTTGACTTCTGAGGACTATAGGTTTGTGTTGCATGACCCCTGCCCTCTAACTCTTCATAATGGATCCACCGAACAGGAGATCCAAGCTTATGAAAAGTGGGTGAAGGCTGATTGGATGGCTAACTGTTACATCTTGGCATCTATGTCGGATGTTCTACAAAGCCAACATTAGTCTATGGCATCTGCAGCAGAGATCATGTTGAACCTTACAAAATGTTTGGTTATCAGGGTCGGGCAGCAAGGCAGGTGACCATGAGGGCTCTCATGAACACGACCATGGCTGAGGGTACACCTGTAAAGGATCACGTTTTGAATATGATCGGCTTTCTTAACGAGCTGGAGGTCCTTGGAGCGAAAATCGATGCAGAATCCCAAATCGATATCCTGCTCCAGTCACTGCCTGATTCGTTTCATCAATTTTGACTAAACTACACTATGAAAAAACTAGATTTTTCTCTGGCAGAATTGTTGAAAGAACTACAGGCAGCGAAAGGTGTTATCCGTAAGCCAACCCATGCATTTGTTGCTAAAAAGGCTTCTACTTCTAGGCCAAGAGGTGGCAAGAAGAAGAAGAAAGGACAGCAACAAGAAAATGCAAGGAAGGTTGGCAAGGCTAAACCATCACTTACCATGGCCAAGGTAAAGGCGCCTAAGGACAAGTGCTATTTTTTTCAGAAGCCGGGACGCTGGAAGAGGGACTGTCCTGACCGGAAGAACAAGCAAGCTGTAGGTATTGCCTTTTCTCTAGTAGTTGAATCATGTTTAGCGGTTGTATCTACGAAAA
>JAULJZ010073390.1:0-34819 GCA_032270985.1 Heliamphora pulchella | reverse complement strand
TGAATCAGAAATTTAACAAATTATTTTAAAATAAAACCCAATCTCTAGCCTCATTCTCATGACCTCATTTTAACTTTTTTCATTAGCATATTATCAAAATTTATCGTTATTTTAGATCTTAAAATTATTCCAAAACTCATTAATTCGTTCACAATCCTCCATATTATTAAAATTCATACTCTAAATTTTGTCACACCACAATATTGAACTAAAAGTGAAGATCAACAAAATAAATGCGTACTGGGTTGTCACAACCTCCCCCCCTTAGGAATTTCATCCCCGAAATTCAATCCTCCTTATGACTCAAACAGCTTGGGATATTTGGATCGGATATATGACTCTCTCTCTCCCAGGTCGCTTCTTCCACATCATGATATCGCCATAACACCTTTACATAAGATAAAGTCTTGCCTCGTAAAACTTGTTGCCGGGTATCCAGAATCTTCATCGGTGGTTCTTCGTAAGAAACATCTTCTCGTAGTCTCAATTCTGACCAATCTATCACGTGTGAGAGGTCGGGCTCATATTTTCGTAACATCGATACATGAAAAACATTATGTACAGATGAAAGCCAGGGTGGCAAAGCCAGTCGATACGCTACTTCCCCAATCCGTTCAAGTATCTCGAAAGGTTCTATAAACTGTGGCGACAATTTTTCGCCTTTGCCAAACCTTACGAAACCTTTCTTCGGTGACACTTTTAAAAATACAAAATTCCCTACTTCAAACGATAATGGTCGCCTCCGTCTATCGGCATAACTTTTCTGGCGACTCTGAGCCATGATCAAACGCCTTCGGATCGTAGCAATCTTTTCGGTTGTTTCCCTCACCAATTTGGGACCTAGCAATGAGGCTTCTCTAACTTCGATCCAACACAACGGAGATCTACTTGGTCTTCCATACAAGGCTTCGTACGGGGCCATCTCGATACTTGCTTGGTAATTGTTGTTGTATGCGAACTCAACTTGTGGTAGGTGATCTTCCCACGAACCACCAAAGTCCAATACATAAGCTCGTAACTTATCTTCCAAAATTTGAATTGTACGCTTGTACTGACCATCGGTTTGAGGATGGAATGCCGTACTAAAGAGTAAATTGGTTGCCAAAACTGCTTGCAAGCCCTGCCAAAATCGCGAGGTAAATCGGGGGTCTCTATCCGATACTATCAATATTGGCACTCCATGCAATCGCACAATCTCCTGAACATAGAGTCTTCCTAACTTATCCACCGAGTCGGTTGTATGCATCGGGAGAAAATGTGTAGATTTCGTCAATCGGTCCACAATTACCCATATTGCGTTGCGTCCCTTCGGTGACCTAGGAAGGCCGAAAACAAAATCCATCGTCACGTGTTCCCACTTCCACTCTGAAACTTGTAATGGTTGAAGCATGCCTGCCGGTCGCTGATGTTCTGCTTTCACTTGTTGACATGTGAGACACTTAGCAACAAATAAAGCCACATCCTTTTTCATGCCTTTTTACCAAAATTGTCATCAAAGATCATGATACATTTTTGTAGTTCCCGAATGCACTGCGAGTCGAGAGTGGTGAAAATCTCGTAGCACTTCTTCACGACAAACCTTAAGTACAAACAGTCTTCTCATAAATCTCAAGCCTTGGTTCGGTAAATTGGTCCACCCTTTAGCATTTTTCTTGTCAGTGACACGTTCCCCATACATTTGTGCGTCTTTATCAAGTTACTGGGCCTCCATAACTCAGTGTATCAGTATAGGTTGAGAGACTATGGCAGACAAGGTAACACGATCCTCGGCCCCACCACGGGTAAGGTCAAATTCTCCAACTTCTCCCAACATTTTCCATTCTCGTATCGCGATCTGAGCTAAAGACTTCAAAGACTTTCGACTAAAGGCATCTATTACAACGTTCGCCTTGCCCGGATGATACTGCAAACTAAAATCATAATCGCCCAGGTATTCCATCCATCTTCTCTGTCTCAAATTTAAATCTTTCTACAAGAACAGGTATTTAAGACTTTTATGGTCAGAGAAAACTTCAAATTGTTCTCCATAAAGATAATGCCTCTACATCTTTAACGCAAAAACAATTGCTGCTAATTCTAAATCATGTGTTGGGTAGTTCCTTTCACGCGTTTTCAGTTGTCTTGATCCATATGCCACAACTTTGCCCTACTGCATCAGAACACACCCTAACCCTTCATGAGATGCGTCACAGCATACTTCATAACCAAGACCTCTCTCAGGTATGATTAGTATCGACGCACTAGTTAGTCGATTCTTTAATTCCTGGAAAGCCTCTTCATAAGCTTCGTTCCACGTGAATTTAACTCCCTTTCGAGTGAGTCGTGTCAATGGTGACGCTAAACGAGAGAAATCTTTTACAAAAGGACAATAATACCCTGCAAGGCCTAAGAAACTTTTGATATCAAACACACTCGGTGGTCTTTTCCAATCTTGCACTGCCTCTACTTTAGATGGATCAACAGTTACTCCGTCTTTCGACACAACATGTCCCAAAAATCGTACTTTGGGTAACTAAAATTCACATTTCTCATACTCAGCATAAAGCTTGTGTTCTCTCAAAAGTTGAAGTGCCACACGTAAATGCTTCTCATAGACTTCTCAGGTCGGAGAATAAATCAAAATGTCATCAACAAAAACTACTACAAACTGATCCAGGTATGGTTGGAAAATTCGATTCATCAAATCCATGAAAGTTGCGGGAGCATTCGTTAAACCAAAAGGCATCACTAAAATTCGTAGTGTCCGTAATGAGTATGAAATGCAATCTTGGGTATGTCATCCTCCCGGACCCTTAGTTGATAATGACCCGATCTTAAATCAATCTTCAAAAAGCATGCAGAACCCTTTAATTGGTCGAATAGATCATCAATCATAGGCATCGAATATTTATTCTATACCATAATTTGATTCAACTTTCAATAATTGATACATAATCGCAATGAGCAGTCTTTCTTTTTAGAAAACAATGCTGGTGCTCCCCACGATGAGACACTAAGGTGAATGAAGCCCATGTCTAACAAGTCCTGCAATTGAATCTTCAATTCTCTCAACTCTACTGGAGCGAAACGATAGGATGGCACCGATATTGGAATAGTCCCTGGGATAAGCTCAATAGAGAATTTAACTTCTCTATGTGGCGATAGTTCGAACAACTCTTTCGAAAAAACGTCACTAAACTCGCTCACCACCGGTGGAAGCTCTCCTCATACAGAAGGATCATCCTTAGTCAAAAGGGTGGAAAGAATCGTATGCACATTAATTAAATGATTCACATCACTGGGTTGAGGTGTCATCTTATCATCTTTATCCCACACGTAAAAGAAAGAATCTCCTTCTAGAGTATACAAGAAAATCCTTTGTCGATCACAGTCAATAAACGCACGAAATGTAGTTAACCAGTCCATTCCAAGAATAATATCAAACCCCAACATCTTCAGTACAATAAAGTCGAACATGAGATGATGATCGACTATCACTACTTTGCATCCTTTACATACATACCTTAACGTTGTACTGTCACCAATGGGTGTTTCGACATTCACAACAACGTCCGATATCTCAATAGGTAAACCCAAAGCAGATACAAATGAAGAAGAGATAAATGAATGTGATGTACCAGTATCAAATAATACATGAGCCCAATAATTGAAAATTAACAAAGTACCTCGTATCATTGGGGTATTGGTAGTAGCCTCATGTAGTTCAAGATTTAACGAAGTACCAGTTTCTTCTATGGCATAGATCCTTCCCTGGATTCCAGATGTCTGCCCTCGTCCTCTACCCGTAGGTTAACGTACAGATTGTGCCAAAGTTGCCTCCCTAGGAGCCCGAAATACCTGCGTCCCGGTCTACCGAGTTGGTTGGTTGTATGTCGGCCGCTGAGAAGGTTGTGTATTAGACGTTTCTCGACTCGCTCTTCCTTGTGGACATTCACGTCTAACGTGCCCCTCTTGCCCACACTGATAACATCTTATAGGTCCCCTCTCCTGAGACTGGCCTTATGTTAAATTTTGTTGTTGTCTTGGTGCTTGCTTCCTTTACGAACATTCTCTAGCCCGGTGTCCTTGCTGCCCACAAACAAAACACACAACTTACCTCCGCTCCAAACGTGCCATCGAGGCCACAGATGGGGTGGGTGCGGAGCGTTGGGTCTAATAAGATCTCTGCGGCGCCGAACTAGTATTGTCCTGTTTCGATCTTTGCTTCTTATAAGGTCGTGCCTCAGATTGTGTTGTTCTAGCCACCGATAGTTGCCTATTCTCCATGATCCTACGATTGTTTGCCATAGCACTTTCTATTACCATGGCTGTCTCAATTACCTCCGAGAAAACCCTCAATCGAAACCCTACCACTTTCTCTCGGATAGCGGGTCATAAACTCCTTTCGAACCTCTTAGCCTTTAATTCCTCCGTTGACACCATTTCTGGCGCAAACTTTGACAAGCTTGTGAACTTTGATTCATATTGCAAAATGGACATATTCCCTTGTACCAACGATAGAAATTCCTCTCTATACATATCTCGAATGGACTCTGAGAAATATGTTTCTAGAAATACCACCGTAAACGCAGCCCATGTACCGTTCGTTGTCGTCTTAGCAAACTCCCACCAATCATTCGCCTATTCTTGAAGTTGAAAGGTAGCGAGACCAACCCTAAGGTCATCTTCTACTATCTGTAAAGTATCTAAAATTCGGGTGACAACCTTTATCCATTTCGTTGCTATTCGAGGGTCAGGTTCCCCAACATAAGTAGGAGGATTCAAACGTTGAAATTCTCTCATCATCATTTCTACGCTTGCGTCAGTATCCAGTGCTCCCCCTTGGTTAGCCTCAGCCCCAACTAAAGCCCTCAAAGCATTAAGTATCTGTTGATTCACTTCTGCACCCCCAATTGGTTCTTGCGGGGCGTTGATATCCCCTTCTTCAGGAACTGGCGCTCTCCCGCGCCTTCGGCTGCGACCGCAACCTCTACCTTTTTCTTTCTTAGGAGGAATCATTATACGAAAAGAAAACGATCGTCAATGCATAATTCGTAAACAAATCGACACTCCCTTCCCAAATAGATTCAATTTTAAGCGTAAACGGGCTAACCCTATTCAAACTTAATCACACTAACACATAAACACATACCGAGGGAAAGCCGCGAAGTAACGTGACAATTCGAGCAACTAATTCAAATTTCTCATAGAAAGAACATCGGCCAAACGCTTTTATATTTCAAACCCCAAAGTAGTTGATCGGACTCCAAATGGCAAGCCACCACACCCCAAGGCTCAACCTCCATGCTCATACAAACACATAGCATGCGCAAAACAATACAACCACAATCCCATGCAAGCACACAAACCATGCCGTGTAGTGGTGCCTAATAATCATCAAACAATTATCATACAAAGGTCGTCCTCACTACCCACGGCTCCTAGGTATCCAAACATAGAGCTCTGATACCATTCTGTCATGACCTAAACTCGGGTCCCTGAGCTAACCCCAAAACATACCATACATAAACCATATCCATAGGTAATACTCCAAGACGTAAGAAAATGTTGTATATAACACTTAAAGGATTTAATAAAATGATTAAAGTTCCAAGATTACATTCCCAAGTTTACCACAAAGATTTGAGATAACATACATTCAACATTAACTATCACTTTCATTATCTTATGTACAACAAAAACAAAGAAACAAAGAAATCACAGCTCTCATTCTTTGTCCTTTCCAAAAGCATCCATAGCTTTGGTGTCACCCCGCTCTTCGGAACTTGAAATTTGTTTGACATATATACATTAGCCGAAGCTCGTAAGATAAAGATCAACTCATATATAATGCATGATTTGTGATGTGTGATGGGTGTAACCAAATAAATATGCATATTTTTACCAAGTCATTTCTATTTAACACACGCATACTCACGCACACCCAGATTAGTCTCCATTTATCCATTTGTTTACCATTTATAAATTCTTCGTTTTCTTTCCCGATTTTCACAAAACCGTATCACTTCTAATGAACCGGTGTCGGGTGTAGCTTATAGAAACTCTTCCCTATTAATTCTCAATAGGTTATGTGAAGCCATTGGGTAATAGATAGCCTCATAACTCACTACGGCACAACACCACATTTCGAGGGCTAACCCGTGGGCATGTGGTCCCCATCTTGCGCAAGTTTTTGATCTTTCACCGCGGAGCCGCTAGCCCAACTTAATCCACATTAATCCATATGATTCATTATTGGTTAATTAGATTCATTTTCACAACCTGGGAGTCCAACTCACAAATGGTTCATCTCCCACTCATTACCATAATACATCATTATGATTCCAAACCCAAATTTACCATCACAACCTTCATTATACAGTTTCTCACAAATCACAATGGTACCAATTTATAATAGATCACAATGTTATCAAATACCCATAACACAAGATTGATACCAAGAAGATCACATCATTTTAAAAGGTATACACCCATCATGTATACATGCATATATCAATTTGAAACTCACTTTTATTGTAAAGAAAACCCAATCAACAGGTTCAATGCATGCATCCCAACTCAATATATATATATGTATAGGTGTGTCATTAGATCAAGGGACTAGGAATTTAGTAAAAAGGGCCAAAAATAATGAAAATAACTTTTTTCTAAAACATTCGGCTAAAAACGGATAAAAATGGTTAAAATTTTTTGACATACCCTCACAATTTTATTCATAAATTTTTGTACAAAAAGAATTTTCTTATGAGAGTAGTCTTGTTGGAAAGAGGACTTCCGGGACTTTGATTTGAATACAAAAACGATCTAATTCTGAGTCCGGGTGAGGGAGATATGATCAAAAGAATTTGGTCCTGCGCAGTTAATCCGCTCGAGCGAACATCAGGCGCTCGAGCGCCTAACTTTCTGCCATGTGAGCGCTCGAGGGAACAGGGCTCCGCTCAAGCGCGCTGGCACCCGAGAAAACCCAATATTTTGCCCTGTTTTGACTTCCAAACCTCCAAACACATAATCCTTTTTCAAACATGCTTCAAATACTTATTTCTAACCCAAAAACACTAGATTCAAGTTTCAAAACCCCTTTTTGATACCACAAATCATCAATTTCATAGGTAATCATCTCCCAAGAACCTCCATTTTTATGAAAACTAACTCAACCCACACACAAACCTAGCAATATGTTAATTAAACATGCAATTGACTCAATTTTTACTCATATACACAAAATATTAACCCAAATCTACACAAGACATGTGAAATAATCTAAATCCTACCTTGGATTGGCTCAAAGCTTGTGATTTCTTCAAATCTCCCTCCTAAGGTTTGGATGTTGGGTTTTCTTGCTTCCTTAAGGCTTTATCTTCATTTTCCTTCCTCCAAAGCTTGGTGTTTTCCCTTGATCTCTCCTAATAAAGTCTCCATTTTCAATTTGGGTGGTAGAAAACTAGGTTTTCATGGTTGGGTCGAGCTTTTCCATGAGGAAAAAGAGAAAGAAGAGAGAGAGAAGAAAAAGAGAAATAAGAAAAGGGAGAAAAGAGCTCACGTGTATAAAGGAGGGTCAAATATATATTTATTCTCTTGATTTCTCTCCAAGACTCAAGAAGTTTTTAAACTCATCTCGATAGCTCGCTCGAGCGGACCTTCACTGCTCGAGCGGTGATCCTTCAACCATAAATTTAACACTGCTCGAGTGGTGATTCCTGAATCATAAATTTAACAAATTCTTTTAAAATAAAACCCAATCTCCAACCTCATTCTCATGACCTCATTTTAACTTTTTCCATTAGCATATTATCAAAATTTATCGTTATTTTAGATCTTAAAATTATTCTAAAACTCATTAATTCATTCACGATCCTCCATATTATTAAAACTGATACTCTAATTTTTGTCACACCACAATATTGAACTAAAAGCAAAGATCAACATAATAAATGCGTACCGGATTGTCGCATGCACCTTATTGACCACTCACATCAATATCTGGATGGCCGACTAGTCATGCTCGTCAAGGAGCCATCTAATCCAATATGTGACAGTCTATGGTTCCCACCTATATATGGAATGTGTGGGTCTCCTGTCTCGACTGCTCGACTAGGGCAGCGATAAAACTGTGGTCTAGCCGAATGAAATCGATACGAGACACCCTGTAGAAGCTTGCCTGCAACAAATGTAATAACCCATAGTCCTGAAATTAATATGAAAAAAAATGTGAATCAAATTTAATCAGTACGTTAGCTATGGAAGGAAATTTAAGAATCTAACTCCTTGGAGAAGAGCTAATCTAAACTTAGAGTTTTCTTGAGCTCGAGAATTGGGATGAGCTAAGCCAAGTGTTGGTTTAAAATTACAAAGTTGGGAGCCTAAGTTCTTGAGATTAATAAAGAAAAAAATAAAAGATTTGGCTCAAAGCTTAGATACGACCCATTTCTTCTCTAAAGCCCAAACGCACACAAGGCCCAAAACTAAGAATAGGGCCTAAGTATAAAGAATGACCCAACTCAAGTAAGGCCCAAATTCTTTAATTTAGGCCCACAAAAATTTAAACAAAACCCACAGATCAAGCGCAATACAACTTTAAAGAAAAGCCCAACATTTAAGTCTTTAGGCCCAAGGTTTGACCCATGAATTTTAACATACAAAAGTCTCTAAATTATACACACAAAAAAACATTTAAGGTGGCCGGCCATGTGGGCCTCCAGAAGGTGCACATTTTTCTTAATTTAAGGAAAAGTACCCTTAAATTAAGGAAAAGTGAGTTAAATGCTCAGTATGGCTTTTGGGGGTAACTAATCCAAAATCTGTATAAATATATCATCTTCTGAGCCAAGATATATGTGTTTGAATTTAATAATACATATGAAAACCAAATGAAATTCAAATTAGAAATGCAATTCATATGCGAATGAAATTTAAGTGAAATGCTCATGAAATGCAAAAGCAAATGACAAAGTCCCACATTATAAATAGAGGACTACCCCCACCCCTTCCTTTGTTAAATTTTTTGCCAAAAGGGTAATTCTAGAGAGAGAGTGAGCTCTTGGGAGAAGAAGAAGAAGAAGAAGAAGAAGAAGAAGAAGAAGGAAGGAAGGAAGGAAGGAAGGAAAAAAAGTTGATCTTTGGTTGGCTAAAGCTAAGTCTTAGATGTCATTGATCAAGAATTTGAGGTAGGAACTCCTAAGAACTATCTTTAACCTTATATTCTAACCCCTCTTTATAATATTTAATAAGATTTAGAGATGCAAGAATAAACTTGTCACGCTCGAAACTACAGATTATGTGAAACACCCACAAGCAACCAAACATAACACCGAACCCGAGAATACACTCTCAATATAAAACATACATGCATTGATTATAATCGCCAACCGGCTTACATTACATGGTTCCAACACCGGGAAAATAAAAACATGTTACAGCATACATGTTTAAAAACGAGCAAAAAGAAAGGCTACAGATCTTCTGCCCCTCCGACACCTTCAGATCAACCTGCGTGACCGGTACCTGAAAAATATTTCAGATGCCACACCGTGAGCCAAAGCTCAGTAGAAACTAAACAGCACATGAAGTATAAGCTAAACATGCTAGGAAAATGAGGTGCAGTTGTTGACTCTTTTTTAAGCCTTTAAAGCAATTTTCATATGGAAACGGGAAAGCGAGGATAAGAACCATTGTCGACTCACAAGAGCCCTGAAAACAGTTTGAAAACGATTTTTATATCATGACTCACACGAGTCTTAAAAATAATTTAAAATTGGTTTTATCCGTCCCACATTCCAGTACATGCAATCCATGATACATATAACCGGCCCTCACAAGCCACAACAATAGTTCTACAAAAAAAAACACGGTGGTACACACCCATCACAAGGATTTTCTCGGACTCTCATCGAAGGACCATAGCCCCAACTAAAACGTCGTTAGCCAGAGCTAACTTATACAACCCACACAACGCATGCCACCCATGCAACTCAACACATGCAATATACGCAACCTGTGCAACACACACAACGCATGCAAGTCATGCAACACACATCACGCATCTTTAGGATCACATTTTCATCCTTCAAATTCACGCACACCTGCATCGACAGGACCACGTTTCCGTTCTTCTGATACTCACACATAGTGCATCATTAGGACCACATTTTCGTCTTTCTGATTCTAGCACACAAGTGCATCGTTAGGACAACATTTTCGTCCCTCCGATATTCGCACCTGCACCCATGTATCATTAGGACCACATTTCCATCCTTCTGATATCCACACACGCACACATGCATTGTTAACTAGAGTTAACATAAATCTCGGACCACATTTTCGTCCATCGTTAGCCAGGGCTAACATTTATCGAGCCACTTTTTTGCCCACGGACCACTTTTCCGTCCACGTTAACCAGAGCTAACGTTTATCGAGCCACTTTTTTGCCCGCAACACATTAGACCATTTTTTCATCCACGGGACATTAGACCACATTTTCGTCTGGAACACATCGGACCACTTTTCCGTCTGACCACATAAGCGCACACACACACACACACACACGTGTCATTAAAACCAGAGTTTTAAATACCGCAAGACCACACATCCGTCCTACAACATGCATAATTAAAACTAGAATTTTACATGCACATAACCACGTAAAACACTACGTTTCACATAACGGCACCACATGCCACACAACCAAACGTCCACTCACCCGGATAACCCGTCCTTTCACCTGGACAACCAATGATGCAGAAAATCAAAACCTAACCCAGAGGCCAACACCACTCGAGCACTCGAGCGCTCAACCACTGCTCGAGCGGTCCCCTACTGACATACCTCTCTGCCACACCATCGCTCGAGCGGTCACCCACCAACCCAACTCTCGGCCACCAGCCTGCTCGAGCGCATAACCACCGCTCGAGCAATCAACGTTGGGAGGAAACCTAAACCAAGAAACAAAATCAAACCCCCACACGCAACGATGCACTAACCACCACAAACACAACCATGCACCAAAAACCTGCATCTAACCATGCACGTCATACGCCCGACACAGACCCACGATGCCCACACGCGCCCAACACAAACCCACGACGCCCACACGTGCCCAACATAAACAATAAACCTATAGAACACGACCTAACCAAAGGCCAACACAAACCTCCCACAAAACAGTTCTCACCAAAACCCCATCTCTAGAAAGAACACCGGACCTAACACGTCCCGCACCAAACGATGCACCAATCACCACGCACTCAACCGTGCACCAACACCCCGCATGAAATGACCAACACCCTCTCCATGACTTCAATTAATAGGACCCCATAATCCAATCAACTGAAAAACCATTAGAGGAGAGCAGTCGATCGAGCCCCATAACCCAATCGACCGAGAGGCCACCACACGACCAAAAGAAACCCCCAAGGCCCCAACACAACCAACACGGGCACCCACATGCCCAACACGGCCAACACGGACTCCCACACGCCCAACACAGCAAACACGAACCCCGACATGCCCAACACAGCCAACAGGGATGAAAAATAGTTAAGAAATTTTGACACATCCTCACTATTTTGATCATAACTTTTTCTACAAAAAGTAATTTTCACGTGAGAGAAGTGGCATTGGAAAGAAGACTTTTGGGGCTTCAATTTGAGTACAAGAGCGACCCAATTCCGAGTCCGGACGAGGGAGATATAATCAAAACAAAACGGCCCTGTGCGGCTAGTTCTCTTGAGCGGACGTCGGGCGCTTGAGCGAGCTACCACCCAAGAAAAATCCAGATTTTTCCTGTTCTTGAGTTCTATGCCCCCAATCTCTCAAATACACACAAACCACCATCTCAACCACAAATCGAAGCCTCCAAACATATTCTCGACACCCTCAGACGTGCCCAAACCTGAAGCTACCACAAAACCTCGAAAGGAAAACTCAAAACCCGATTCCATCCTCCGGAATCAACACAAAATCCCTTTTTAAGCCAAACCCCAGTTTTTCAAAACATAAATCGTTTTTTCATGCATTTTTAATCGGTAAAAACACACATGATTACACGTAGGACCCTTATAAGACATGAGAGTCTAAGATCGTACTTCGATGAGTTAAAAACTCGATGTCTCGTTCCACGTGCAAAATTGAACTTCACGATAATTAAATTTTGTCCGGATGAACGCGTAGCCCACCGTGCCAATAGTAAAGATCCACTGTTGGATCGTCAAAAATCGAGCCCCGAGCTCCCGAGAAGCTAGAGAAAAGACAGAGCATTTGGCTTGGTTCAAAAGTTAGAGAGAGAGAAGAAAAGATATTTTGAACAAAAATATCTAAAGGATGATATTTATAGGCTCGCCGAAAAATATCTTCATTTTTTTTTGAAATTCGCACCACAACGGCCAACAACCCCGGGAACTAACCCCACATGCATATATAAGCCCGATTATGCATCAAAATGTATATAAACATGCAGTAACGAAAACACTAAACACGCGTCGAAAAATGCCAAAAAAAAAAAAACGGGCCAGGGTCTCACAAAACTTAGAAATAAAGAGGTCGAAAAAGAATCGAATAGGAGATAGCTAAGAAATCGATTGAGATTACGCCTTGTTATTTGTTTTATTTTCATGAGTTAAACAAGAGTATTATATGGATGGATAGATCTCTGGAATACACTGGTCTTTTAGTTGAAATAATATGTATGGACCCGTAATACAAGTTAAACAAGAATAAGAACAAGTTTACAGAAGAAAAATCAAGAAAAAGCCATTCTTTCTATCTTAATCAAATTTTTTGTTGAACCAAACAGAGTCTTTTTCCAAACTTGGTTTTACTAGAGCTTCATGATGTTTTTTTTAGCATGTGTGATTTTTGGTAAAACTTAGAATGGTCTCTAAGTACCCCAAACAAAATTGTTACACTTTTACACCAAAGTAGCATAAACACAGCCCACTTTGCCGAATTTTAGAAAATTTCAAAAAAATCTCCTTATGCCAAACTTTATGTGCAGAGCTATATTTTTTAGTTATCTTACATCTAAAATATATTTTGAGTGATTTGACTAGACGATTTTTTTTCTAAAAGTCATTTTACCAAATAGCGTCATTTTTGGACATTTTCTATTCAACGAATTTTTACCCTTACTTAGGGACACCCCACAGCTTAGCTTTCTTCATAGAATTTGTGCCTAACATGTATATCTATCACCCTGTCAAGTTTTGTAACAAATTAATGAGGATTAGTATTTTAAGAGTATTCTATGGTGAGACCATTTGATTTTGAATTTTTAGTTTAGAACGATAAGTGATGCTTAGCGAGTGACATACTTATTATGATCGAGCCTAAGACTTGGAAAGTGACTTTTTGACTCCAAGGGTTAATGAAATGTTATAATAAGTTCTTGTTTAAGGCTTAAAAGTAATAGGTTTGAGTTATCAACCGTAGAGTCGACTCGAAAACTCAAACTTTTCTTCACTGCTTGACAATATAAGTTGGTACCCTACGTTTATGTACAATTTTAATTGATTTCAGGGCACTGGGGTTTTGTCATCAGAGGTTTGAGTTGAGGATCATTGAGAGGAGGTGGTTTGCGTATCATCTAATCCAAGTGAGAGTGCTTAACTATTATCTTGAAACAAATAATTACATGAAGAGTTTTCTAAAACGTTGCTATATGCATATTTTAAAGTATGGGTTGTTGTTGAATGATGGCATGAGACCTTTATTTTAGGATGCATTGTTAATTCAAGTATGCCATTTATATTGTTGAAAGAAATATGTGGATAGAATAATGATGTTAATGGTGTTAATGTTATATTGATATATCAAAATGTAATTGCATGAAACGTTTACGTAAGGAATGCATTGTTAATTCAAGTATGCTATTTATATTGTTGGAGGAAGTATGTAAAAGAAAAATGGATGATATTAATAATATACATGTATTTTCAAAGTGCCAAGTTATGCGAGTTTCTGTCCCGTTTATCCCGTTGGCAGGAGGTTACCCAAACATGGGTTTTGATTTATCTCGTACTGGGAGGTTCCCTTAAAAAGGGTTACATTATGCCTTAAAGGGTCTTGGGTTGAGTCCTAGGTTTTGCACATACCACTTGTGCTTGGTGAAAAGTGGCCCTCATTCTGTCACGTTGTTATTCGTACATTGAGAATTGATGTTACGGTACCGTCAGAACTTCTGGTCGTGAAGTAGATGACTACTTGGTTACCGTTGGATAAGAGAATGTGTTGGGAATGAGTATAATAGGTTGTGGCTGTTAAACTTTAATTATACCATTCTGTTGTGTTTGAGTTATTGCTGTTAAGTTTTATTATGAGAATGATTATGATGAGTTGTGGTTGTTAAGCTGTATCATGAAATTTGATTAACATGTATTACGGGCGGTTAAGCCTTGTTACGAAAATTTATTATCAAGTGTCGTGGGCTGTTAAGGTTTATTATGAGAATTGGTGACTATATACTGTGAACTGCTAAGCCTTGTTACAAGAAATTTTTATATTGAGTTGTGGCTATTAAGCCTTAATCATCCCTTTGTGAAGTAAGAAAGTTAATCATAACTTTGAGATTCTTGTGTTAAAGTGAATGCGATATATTCTTATCTTTTGTAAAAGATATAATGAACTACTTTTCAAAGATGTTGGTTTACTTTTGAAATTTAGTGTTTAGTTTTATATTGTTCATTATAATACTAAGTGTACTCTCATGTAACCCTTGTGGTTACAAATAGCAAGTTCTGCTCTAAGGTCCACCACTGTCGACGTCTTGGGCTTGGGATCGAAACTTAGATGTCATTATTGTTGTCTTTTGTTTAATGATTTGTAATTGTAAGACATAACATGTTGGAGACTAAGAGTTTTAGTTTTGAGATGTAACATATGGTATGGGATGGAGTATCCCCGTTATGATGTATAGGATGGAGTATCCCTTGATCTTATGTTCTTCGTTTTTAATGAAATGATGTTTTTTTAATCAACCTCGTATGGAAAGTTTTTGTTCTTGGCTATTCTAAGCCTTGTTGTTTTCTTGAGGTCACGGGAATGTTGGCAAGTTTATGCCCTACTGCATAGGTAGAGTACCTTACGGGAGTGGAGTGCGACAATAAATGCTAGAGAGTACAAGGATCTATGGCCAAGTTTCAGAACCCGCTATCAACTCGGTGACATGTCAAGAAGATGTGTCTTGCATTTAGAGATGCGCATTAAGAGAAAATAAATAATGTACGAACATGACGTATGTTGGTATCAATACGACCAAGTACGATATGTAAGTACGTACCTCCTGTTCCCACAACAAATCTCCTCAGCGTGGTAGCTCCAATAGGCGAGCCCCCTCAGTAGGCACTTCAGTAGGCACCTCAGCATCCATGGTGAGTCCTATATAGAAAACCATGAAAATCATCAATCATCTTCATAACAGCACGCACAATACAACCTTGCGAGTATGGAATAAATAAGGATAATATTGGAGAAACCTTTGTTTTGGTTTTATTTTTGCGTGCATCACATGGATCATTGGCTTGAATTGTGAACAATAATTTTACTAGTGATAGTTTAAAAAGATGATGCTCAATTAGTTGAAGATGATGTATCATAAGTGCTGGCATATGCTGTGATGCATAATAGTTAGATAGGGTCACATGGCTGAAATAGTCACGCACCAATTAGCGCTAAAATGAGTAATAAAGAAGTCAGGCTATAATACCTACCAAAAAGCACTAACGACTAGGTCATTGGTTTGTCACATCACTTACAATATGACAAGTTTACCCATGTGCTAACGTTGTGTTGAACTTCCTTTTTTATGTAAGTGGTGCTGGAATTTAGGAGTTTTTGATGTTAGAAAATAAGGGTATTCAAAAGATATTTAGAAAAATATTTTAACACCTTGAAAGCTAAATTTTGAAATTTTCTTTTTGTTAAAATAGAGTCCCCACTTGGTTTATGAAAAAAATCAAGAAAAATAAAAATGGCTACTGATATTTAAAACGTTAACCAGCGGAAAAGAGTTTGGCGGCTAAGGTACGAATCGAAAAATGTGTTAGGCACCTCGTTCGCCCAAACATGAGGTTGACCTCTACTAATCATCATTAGTTCTTAATAAAATTTTTCAAATGCATGCAAATACCAAAAATGGAGGCGAAGAGAATATCCAAAATCAAATAAAAAAATACATAGTCTATGTATATAGAACACTAAATCAAAACAAATAAGGAAAAAAAATCTGAAGTCATACGGCGTGCAATTTCTAACTAAATGATACATATAGCAAACCCTCATGCATTAATGTAAATAAAAAAAAACATGTCAAACGTAACTAAAACCAAATAAACATGAATTACTAAGAATATAATCTAAACCATTCTAAACATGTTTTTAAATGAGTCTTACCAAAAATGTATATTCCCAAATATTATAAGAAAAAGAAATACATTAACATGTTTAATTTTATCAAAGAGAAATGGTAAACTAGGAAATGTGCATGAAAATCCTATATTAAAACTTAATAATAAAGAAAACAATTAAAATAATAACAAGAATTTTATAAGAACATTTACAAGAGAAAATTAAACAAAAAATAAAAGGTTTTAAACGAAAAAAGAAAAATACTAAAAAAAACTAATAAATTAGAATTAACACTATTTGAAAACAATAAAAAAAATTAAACTAACAAGCTTAAACTAAGAAAATTAAATTAAACTAACAAGCTTAAGCTAATCATTAAAAGATTTGATGAGAGAAGAAAAAAAAATAAAGAAAAAAAAAATATTATTGAAGAAGACTAAATTAATATTAAAAGAAAAAATACGAATGTAAACGACGAAATTATATAGCAATATAATAGCCGTTAACTAAGAAATACAAAATATGAGTGTAATATTGACAATTACAACCATATGTATGTAAGTGCTTGAATTATAATAATAACGATACTGTTAGTCGTATTGTTAATTATGTTAGCACTAATTAATGAATTAACAAACTTAGTTCAAGTGTGCAATGTGAGTGAAACAAATAAACTAAACAAGCTAATATTTGAATGATAACATGAATATAGCTAATTTACCAAACTAAACACATTCATTACAAACCAAATGAATTCTAGTGATTAAAACAACTATATAAGCAATATAAAAACATATGTAAGATAAAACAACCAAATTAACCCGATCGCTCCAAAGGGATAGAAAATGGAGATAGAATGATTAGGGATCCAAACTGAATACCTAGATCACTAGTGAATCCTCGAGTTGGGGGATAGTGATCAGCAATCCAATCCTCAAGCGATGATTCAATCAAAGTTAGGGTTTCAGAGTTTTGGTATCAGTGGTCTGGTTCTTGGTGCTTCGGCAGGGTTTCGGCATCGGGGCTCGTACTCTCTCGATGCTTCGGCAGAGTTTCTTTTACAATTCTTTTGTCTTGAAAACGTACTATGGGATACGATATTTATAAAACTCTTCAACCAATGAAATGCTGACATATTTTAGGACACGTTAGGCTATTTGGAGTTGGCGGTTGCCGTGTTCAAAGTGGGTAGTTGCCACAAATCTTTAAGCTTCCAAGGGTTTCTTATGGCGGTCGCCGTAATGGAGGTGACGACCCTATAGTTCGATGTGGCGGTGTGGCTTTGGGATTTGGGGAACATTTTGAAAAATGTTCATAAATAAGGAATTCAAGGAGTATTTAAAAAAATCCTTTAACACCTTGAAAACCAAATTTTAAAAATCCCTTTTGTTGAAAATAGAGTCGCCACTTAGTTTTTGAGAAAAACTAAGAAAAACAAAATTGGTTGCTGATCTTTTAAAACGTTAACCAGAAAAAGAGGGTTCGGGGGCTAAGGTACGAATCGGGGAAGGTGTTAGGCACCCTATTCGTCCAACCAAAAGGTTGGCCTCTACTAATCATCATTGATTCTTTATAAAATTTCTCAAATGCATGCAAATAAAGAAAGTAGAGGCAAAGAAAGAACATCGAAAATCAAATATGAAAAATACATAACATATGTACATAGCATTCCAAATTAGAACTGACAAAGAGATAGAATTCTAAATTCTAAGGCATGCAATTTCTAACTAAAAGATACATGGAACACTCCCTCATGCTATTTTACAAAAATAAACTAACTATCATGATTTTCATAAAAGAACAAGACAAACATACTAAAACTATCTAAATATGAATTGTTGCAAAACATAAATTAAACTATCCTAAACATGCTTTCAAATAAAGAAACTAAAACATGCACTAGCATTAACATGGTGAATTCGTAAAGAAATGAGAAATATAAAATAAAAGATGCATAAAAAAAGGAAAAGAATCCTAAAAGAAAGTTACAAATGAAGCTTTTGCTAAGATTAAAAAAAAAAGAGGTTAGAAAAATAAAATATTAACAAAATGAAATTTGGCTATTTATATTTAAAATGAAAACGAAAGAAAAGAAAATTATGTTTAAGGAATGAAAATTAGGTAAAAAGACTTCTTGTGATTTTTTTGAGTTTAGTGAAATAAAAGGAAAAGAAAGATAAAATAAGTGCTAAAAGAAAATAAAGCTATAAAAAGAAAATGAAAATGAAACTTTATAAGTACTACTATTAGGAGAAAAGAAATGCTAAATGTAATTTTATAGGAAAATTAAAACTATATTGAAAGAAAAAGAAAGTAAGTTATATTACAAAGAAAAGAAAAGAAGAAGAAATATAAATGCTAGAAAAAAAGAACATTAAATTAATGCTTAAAAGGAAAAGAAACATTAAATTAATAAGAAAAGAAAATGATGTATTGAAAGAAAATTGCATAAATACTAAAAGAAAAGAAACTTTAAACTAAATAGGACATTAGTGTGAAAGAAGAGAAAACGAAATAATAACATTAAATTAACTATTAACTAATCTAGAAAAGAAAAAAATAAATAAAATACACTAAATTAAAAGAAAAAATTATCATTAAATAGGCGCAATATTGACAATTGCAACTATTTTTATGTAAGTGCTTTTATTATAACAATAACGACATTATTAATCGTATTGTTAAATTATGTTAGCACTAATTAATAGATTAAAATGAAAAGTAATAATATGCTAAGTGTGAATGTGTAACACGGATAAATAAATAAAATGAATAAATAGTATAAAATTGAATTTATGGCATGAATTAAGTAATTTAAACTAAACACATTACTTATAAACTAGAATAAAATCTAATGATTTAAACAAATACGTAGACGAGGTGAGAATGTATACGGAATACCTGGATTGCTAAAGGAATCCTCAAATTAGGAGAAATAGTGCTTTGGTGATCTAATTCTTGGTTAGTGATCCAAGCTAGGGCTTTAGGATTTTGGAGACTCGATTTGCGGTATTTCAGTAGGGTTTCGGCGTTGGGGTTCGAAATTGCTCGGCGTCTCGGCAGAACTTCACTCTCAACACCTCACACTCAAATTCTGTCCTTGAAAATGTACTAGAGGTACGGTATTTATAAAGTTCTTCAACCAATGAGATGTTGACACGTTTTTGGACACGTCAGGCCATGTTGGAGTTGGCGGCCGCCACAATGTGAGTTGGCGGTCGCCATGTTGGAGTTGGCAGTCGCCATGTTGGAAAAGGTTCCACAAGGTTCTACTGGCGGTCGCCATAATGAACATGGCGGTCGCCATTTCTGGCAATGACTTGGGCAACAAGTTATCGATGGTTTGGTATAACTTCATTAGTTTTGAAGGTTTCTGATGGTTCTTGATGGTCAGGTTCAATTACCGAGCTTGGATCACTTCTTGAGAATCGAGCTGAAGCACTTGTTCCATCTGTTTTTATCATCGGATTTACCTAAGATTGGTGGGGTCAAATTGGGGTGTCTACAGTTACCCTTCTTTGATATAACTCGTATAGCAACGCGTGATACAAGTTATATCAAAGATCCAGAGACAACAGCTATTTGACCGAACCGTCAATCATAGGCCACAAACACACATGCATGCATATGATGTTGGTTGTACTCAAACTTTCATTGAGTTGCCTACGTACCCCTTTTTGCTAGGGATCAGACCAAAACAAAGTTCCTAGGGCATAATGCAAAGATGCATGAAATATGATGCAAAATGTAACATGATATAGATGTTAACATGATGCAAATACTGGTATGATCGAACAAATCCTAAAGATCGAGTTTAAGATCTAAAGTGAGTGCTAACAAGTCAAAGATCGATTTTTAAGATCTTAAGAACTCAGTTGAGGGTAAAATAATTAAATGAATCGAGTTAAGATCCAAAAAATTATCTTAACCTGAAAAACAATCACGAATTGATAGGTCGAGTGAAGACCTCACAATTTCGGGATTAAAGCGGGATAAAAATAAGTAAAAGCCAGATTTATGACTTAAATTTAGATTTATCGGAAGAAAAATCGCGAATTAATAGGTTGAGTTAAGACTTGAAAATTCGGGACAAGACATGAAATAAAAATAATTAAAAGTCTAGTTACGGCTTAAAATTAAATTGATCAGAGGAAAGCCGCGATTTAATAGGTCGAGTTAAGACCTGAAAATTCGGGACAAGACATGAGATAAAAAATAATTAAAAGCCTAGTTACGGTTTAAAATTAAATTTATCGGGAAGAAATCATGAATCAATAGGTCGAGTTAAGACCTGAAAATTCGGGACGAGACATGAGATAAAAATAATAAAAAGCCTAACTACGGCTTAAAATTAAATTTATCGGGAAAAAATCACGAATCAATAGGTCGACTTAAGACTTGAAAATTTGGGATGAGACATGAGGTAAAAATAATAAAAAGCCTAACTACGGTTTAAAATTAAATTTATCGGGAAAAAATCACGAATCAATAGGTCGAGTTAAGATCTGAAAATTCGAGACGTGAGATAAAAATTATAAAAAGCCTAACTACGGCTTAAAATTGAATTTATCGGGGAAAAATTATCGCAAAAAGATAGAGTAGGAAAAACAAGATTTTGAAATGCAAACACATATAACATACCAAATTATTTATGTATGTATATATTTATTATTATTTTTTATTTTTATTTTTTTTCTTTTCTTTTTGAAAATTATTTTTGCCAGTAAGGTGCTCATAAATGTGAAGTAAAACACCTACAACTAAAAGCAAAATCATAGCAAAACCACCCAAACAGCCCCTTAGGAACCCCAAAAGATCATTATGATATTCTGACATGGCGGTCGCCATGATGGATGGGACATGACGGTTGCCAACTTGGAGGTCGCCAAGGTAAAAAACCCCTAATACATGGCGGTGTGACGTTTGGGAAACATGGCGGTCGCCAACATGTGATATGGCAGCCGCTTACTCGAGACACGTGTCCGGATCTTTAAGACACGCGAATTGTCTCATTTATGCACTTTTCATTCTCTCTCTAGCTCTCTGTGCTCTCAACTTTTCCTACCCTTCTCACTGCTTTTGTGCCTTCTCTTTGTTCTTTCTTACTTCCTAGCTTTCTTACGATGTTCACACTTCTACTTGTGATCCCGTTTGTCTTCATGGCGGGACAGGGCTAGGGAGATGACGACTTAGGGGCACGACGGGGTCCTACTGCTGCTGGGAGTTCCACCATGGGGGTTCTCGGGGATACGGCCACCAGTCTCCCTGCTAGCGGGGTTACCGCTACGCGGCCGAGCGTTGCAATGGATGCTTTCCTTCTTGAGGCAGAGCGTGCCTCTCGCCAGGCAGCCGAGGAGGAGGCGCGAGCAACTGCTGAGGCTTAGGCGGCTGCTGATGCTGCTGCGAGGCCGCGATGGCTGATTTTCTGGATCTAGACGCATAGTATACCGCGGGATGAAACGCTACGAGCCTCCTGCTGACGAGGTTGCTGCTGTTGTTCTCCTCCGGGAGCATGACCACCATATCTCACCCCAGCGACCTCAATATGTACCCTATCCTTACTGTTTTAAATACCAAAGCATGATTTCTCAAACGTAGATGCGTGCCTAGGATCCCCCATATGATGATGTTGATGATGTGTTTTGATATGATGATGAGTTTTGATGATGGTGTGATGCTGATATCTTAGTTTAGGGACCTTTGCAATGGAGATTAAAACAGTAGGAACAATAGGATTTTGAACAAACAAACAAAAAAAAAGAGACAATTATTTTAGTGAAAAGCATAAAAAACTATGGGAAAAAATTTTTGTTTTTGTTTTTGTTTTTTTGGGATATAACAATAAAAGGGGTAACTTTTATCAAAAAGCAATTTTGTTAAAACTTTTTAGAAAATTTTCCAAGAATCATAGAAAAATTTAGGGAAGAAAATTTTAGAAAATCCTAAAAATTTTGAAAAATCCTAAAAGTCTTTTAGAAAATCTTAGAAAAATTTTAGAAAAATTCTAGAAAATTTTGAAAAACCTTTAGAAAACTTCTTCATTTTTTTTTTGAAAAATTTTAGAAAAATTCTAGAAAATTTTGAAAAATCTTTTAGAAAACTTCTTGTTTTTTTTAGAAAAATTCTAGAATTTTTTTTAAAAAAAATTTAGAAAATCAAGGAAAATTGTAGAAACTTGGGGCAAATTTTTAGAAGAATTTTAGAAAAATCTTAGAAAATCTTAAAAATTTTTAGAAAATCCTAGAAAATTGAGAAAATTTTTAGAAAATTATAGAAATTGAACAACAATTTTGAGATAATTCTAGAAATTTTAAGAAAATCCTAGAAAATGAGAAACAAATTTGAGATAATTCTAAAAATTTTTATGAAAATCCTAGAATTTGAAGAAAATTGAGACAAAAGGGGCAAAATACCAACATTAAAGGGGAAATTTTCTTTGACTATATTTTATTATTATTATTATATATATATTTTATTTTTATATATATATTTTTTTAACACAAAAGGTAGAGATCTGCCTGGCATACCAGGGTTTAGGGTTCTTTGTCTTTTACTAGGGTTTGAAAATACTAAAGGGTCGTCACATACACACGAACCTAGGGTTAGGGAATTTGCCTGATTTATCAAGGCTTGAGAAAATCGAAGGGTCTTCACATACACACGAACCTAGAGTTAGGAAATTTGCCTAACTTATCAAGGCTTGAGAAAGATTTGGTTATTGGCTGCATATCTCATATGCTTGATTTGTTCTTTTTAGGTCGGTCTTTACGTTCGAGGTTTCGGAGGTTCTGCATCTAGGGAGGTGTTGGAGTGGTATGATGCCCTCCCTGCTCCTAGCTGGGTCATTATTGATGCCTCTAGCTTTGCTCGATTCATACCCCTGCTGGGTAGGACGAGCAACGACCGGGTCTGGCTGACTGCTCTTGCTGAGTGGTGGTGGGATACCACCAATACCTTCCACTTTACTACTTTTGAGGCTACCTTGACGCCTCTAGATTTCGCTCTGATCACCGGCATCCGGATTGGTGGAGCGCCCATTCCATTTGATCTATCTATAGCTCGGTCTACCGACGCGCTGTTATACTTTCTCGGAGCCATCCCTGCACAGATAGACAGAGACCGGGTTCGATACACCTGATTCTCCGAGCGCTTCCGCCACTTCTACTGCTTTGAGCCCTGCCACTTCGAGTGGGTCGCCCAGGGCTATTTGATGTATATGTTTGGTACCTCCTTATTTTTGAACCAGGAGAATACCATTCATTTGCATTACCTTGGCGCCCTTGCTCGTTTGGACCGGGTTGCTTCATTTGACTGGGGAGGAGCTGCCGTTGCCACTCTCTATGGGTTTATGCAGACACTGACTCGGTTTCCCCAAGAGCTTAGCATTGGGGGATACTGGAGGGTCTGATAGGTATGATTTAATTTCTATATTTTTTTCATTTATTTCTATTCTCCTATTATCCATTATTTATTGATTGACGCCTTCTTCATTGCAGCTGTGGACTTACGAGTTCCTTGGGCTTCATGTCCCGGCGAACTCCGCAGCAGACCCTCTAATTATTTTCCGAGCAGCTCGGTGGTTCCGTGGACTGAAGGGGGGAGAAGGCTGGAGGGAAGGACATCGACCACTTTTGGGTCTCACTTGACCGGTTGACCCCTGACCAGGTATCATTTTACTATTTTTACTGTATTGCATCCTATTCATGGCTGTTTACTGTACTGTACGGCATACTAATTACTGTACTGCATACTGGTTGTCATATTATACTGTATTATTATTTGAATTACTGCAGGTTCACTGGGATGTCTGGCGAGGAGTGGAGGATCGGGCCAGTGCAGATCTGATGCGCAATCGCGACATTGTTGCGAGACGGATCCTACTAGAGGGTCCATTTGGTCGGGAGTACTATCTTGGTGAGTGAGTGGTCCGTCAGTCGCTCGGCCTTGATCACTTCAGGATACCGGTGGTTCCTCCAGTCTGCAAGCGCCGGACTGATCAAATAGGCCGCGTCGACTTGCTGCTAGAGACGGTAGGGACCCTAGTTTCAGAGCTACTGGTGGCGAACAGGGACTACACAGCCTGGGCCCAGGTACACCTGATGGGTCCATTAGGTTCTAGCCCGGCTGGCCCTGGCGGTAGGAGGAGGAGACCGGCTCCGGAGGCTGCAGGTGCTGGTGCTGCTGCAACTGCTGATGCTGGTCCTGCCGCTACTGATGCTGGTCCTGCCGCTACTGATGCTGATCCGGCTGGTGGGTCTAGGGTTGGTGGTGTCGAGATACCCTGGATTGTATCTTCCTTCGTGGATGGGTATCCTTTTGATATTCCTATCCCGGTTCCTTTAGCGCCAGAGTTCCAGCTAGTACATGCACATGTTTGTTCTTTTGCGTTACCTCCTTTTCTGTACTTCCTTCATTTGTAGACTGCTCAGTTCTGTATTATTTCTCAACAGACGGATCAGGCGTAGCTGAACCGTCTTATGCTGGTGATGAGCGGCCTGCGGACCCTTGTCCGCCAGCAGGATGCTGCTCTACGTGCAGCTGCGGACCCTTGTTCTCTTTTTTTCTTTGTCTCTTTCGACAGCCTCCTGTAGCTGCTACTGTTCCACCACCTGCTCCTGCTCCTGCCTCGGTTCCAACTCCTGCTCGAGGCCGTGGATCTTGCGCTGCTTCTTCTAGAGTTCGCTCTAAAGGATCCATCTCGTCTGCCAGGAGTCTCTCCTGAGCCATATCCTCTTCCTCTGATAGTGATGATGGTGATGATGACATTGAGCGGCTTTTCAAAGACTGACGCTCAGACGAGGCCAGTCCTTCCTCCCACCGAGTCCGCCCGAGACATGTCTGAGAGAGAGCTTCCCCTTCCCCAATTTTGTTTATTTTTTTAACACATTTGTTTTGATGGGCCTGCGTGCCCCAACTTGACATATCTACTTGATCCATGGGTCTGTGTGCCCCAATCTTCTTTTTATTGGGCCTAGGTGCCCCAATTTACATTATGATACATTCATTACATTTTTTAGCGTTCGTGCCATTTTACTGCTTTATATTCCTTTGTCATATGCTTCTTTTTCATTTGTTGCCCTAAACTGTCTTGCAAACGTCAAAATTCTATATAAGCCACAGAAGATGACACACACACCCGCCACATTTAAACATGGTGGCCGCTACAATTAACTTCCTCTAACATGGTGGTCGCCACCTCCAACATGGCGGCCGCATGGTCAAAGTAATGATGTCACTGTACTATGCTTTTTAAAGTTGTCGGTCGCGAACTCCAAGGTGGCGGCCGCCACAATGAGTGTGCCTTTCGTCGAATTTTTTAGTTTCCCGTCCTTTCTTGCATGATAAACTCAGCCCAGGAGGCTCCCTTTTTTGTTGCTTACACTCAAATGGCTATCTCACTTTCTTCATGGATTGAGGCAGTTTCCCACATTGAACGTCTGAACTTTGCTTTTTTTGGGATCAACTCTTTGTTTCATCTCATGGCCATGAAGATCGATGAACAATTGTTGAAGGCCGCCGTTCAACTACGGGATCTACAGTCCCACGTCTTTCGATTTGGCCTCGAAGAACTCTGTCCCACTGTGGAAGAGTTCGCTGCCATTTTAGACCTGACTCCACGGAGTTCTGTCGTCGTTCCTACCCCCTTCCTCTCGGTTCGGCAGTAAGTGATGCAATTTTGTGGCCTATCTAGGGTGGAGGCTTCTCTTCTAACCTCGGGCGACTATATTGACATTTCGTGGCTTATTGAGAGGTTTCATCCTACTGGTGACCTCAGCGATATCGACTTTCAGCTGCGTCGTCGTTACGCACTTTGCTTCTGCCTCCTTGCCCAGTATCTCCTTGTCCCCTCTGACGGGCGGGTTAGTTGTGCCCTGGTTGACATTGCTGGCCAAATGTGGATGGGGAAGGACTTTGTGCCCCTTGTTCTGGCTGAGACAATGTTGGGCTTGGACGCTGTTCATCGTGGCGAGACCACCACCTTTGCTGGTAGCCCTTTACTTCTCCAGGTGAGCTTAGCATCTTCCTCTGTATCAAGTTCTCTGTCATACTGCAAAGCTTTTCTCTTACTGTTCTAACTTTTGCTGCAGATTTGGCTGATGGAGAAGATAAATCTTGTGCAAAAACCTCCCAATGACAGGCACAATGCCGCTGCTTTCCTTGACCGCCCGCGTTATCAGATATGCGATACTGAGGCATCTTGGCGACAGTATCTTTCCTCTCTGACTGGCCCAGATATTACCTGGCAGTGCTCTTGGTGGCGGATTCCTGCTATAACTTTGACCACTATGGATCACTCTGGTGTTCTACTGGTCGATTTGCATCAGACTACCTTCTATTACCCCCGTCGAATTATGTAGCAATTTGGTAGCGATCAGATCATCTTCCCCAGCATTCGAGGCCGTCTGCTTTCATCCATACTACGGGCTCCGTTTCTATCTTCATATCAAGATGCCTGGCCATTCTGTTCAATGATGGAGATGCATGAGTTGTATTGTATTGATCTTTCTGTTGAATACAAGACATGGCTGATGCAAGAGCGGGAGAAACAAGATAAAGAAGAAAGGACACAAGCAGCAAAAAGAAGGAAAACTTGAGGCCTCTTGCTTTGTTTCAAAAATTTCATAGTTTTCCCTTATTTTGTTTGTAGAGTTTGGGACTTGCGTGCCCCTCTTTTTTATTCAAAACTTTGTAATTCTGATCGAAGTAATGACAAACTCCCACTTTTATGTTTAAAATAGTTTAAATTTATCCAAAATTTTAATGACTGCATTATCAGAATTTAAAAATTAATTTGCATTGGTCTTATTTATATTCAAAATGGTTAGAGACAAAGAATGTGGCCAAATTTCTTTAAAGAAGCTGCCTACGTATCCCAAAAAGATGGAATCTGGTCATAACGTAGTTCGGGCTCGATTTTCGCTCGAGTGTTGACACACTCCTTTTGTGATGCCCTAATTTTTGCCAAAGTCACCCTTTCGGGTTTTCGGCCTTGCGGGCTGCTCTAACTTTTGCCTGAGTTGCCTTTTTCGATTTTCAACTCAGCGAACTTTTATTTTTATCTTATTTTTACATCAGGGGTAGTATTTTTTGAGCTGATCGAGATTAACTGGAGTGGAGAACACATTACCATCTAAGTCCATAATAATGACTACTCCACCGGTCATGATAGTTTTGATCTGAAACGATCTGGACCAGTTTGGCTTGAACTTACCTCTCGGGTCCAAGATGGGAGCTCTAATTTCTTTGAGAACCAAATCTCATTCTCTGAGGTCCCGAGTCTTGACCTTCTTATTGAATGCCTGAGCTATCCTCCTTTGGTAACCTTGTACATGAAATAGGACTTGCAGTCTTCTTTCATCAAACAAGAGCAACTCTTCCATCCGGTTTCTCTGCCATTCTGCTTCTGAGATATTGGCATCGGCCACTACTCTTAGCGAAGTGATTTCCACCTCTATGGGAAGTACAGCTTCCATCCCGTACACTAAAGAGTACGGTGTAGTTCCGATTGAAGTTCGAATTGACGTTCGGTATCCCCAAAGTGCAAATGGCAGGTGCTCTGGCCAATCTTTGTGTGAGTTGATTGGTTTTTGCAGGATTTTCTTAATGTTCCTTTTTACTACCTCGACTGCTCCGTTGGTTTGCGGCCGATATGGCGAGGACTTATGAGCCACTATCCGGTATTTCTCAAAAAGATCCAGAACCTCTCCTTAGAAGTGTGAGCCATTATTTGAGATAATTTCATGTGGTACCCCGTATCGGCAAATGATGTTTTGCTTGATAAACTTAGCGACGTGGGAAGCCTTCAATACCGAGTAGGAAGCTGCTTCCACCCACTTGGTGCAATAGTCGATGGCCACCAGGATAAACTCATGTCCATTGGATGCCTTTGGAGTTACTCTGCCAATCACGTCAATGCCCATACTAAGAACGGCCATGGTGACGTCAGGTTGTATAGCTGAGATGGGGGAACGTGCATAAGGTTTGCGTGAATCTAACACTTATGGCACCTCCGCACGAATTGTATACAATCTGTCTTCATTGTCATCTAAAAGTATCCCTGTCGTAGGATCTTCTTGGCTAACATATTTCCACTCATGTGTGGCCCACAGACTCCTGCGTGTATTTCTTTCATCAATTCTTGACCTTCTTTTGCGTTTATACATAGTTTATTGACCCCAGAATATCCTCGCTTGTATAGTCTACCACCATAAATGACGAACTGCATGGATAGTCGTCGTACTGCCCTTTTGTCCTTTTTATTGGCACACTTTGAGTATTCTCCATTCTCTTCGAAGTTATGAATGTCAACGTACCTTAGAAGTCCGTCAGTGCTTTCTTCAATAGCGGCTGTCATCTCATATGCCGACTTCCTCTTCTGCTCAATTATCAAAGGTCTCATCCGAACTCCAGGTGGTATGTCAATCATGGATGCTAGGGTGGCCAGTGCATCGGCGAACTTGTTCTGCAGTCTTGGTACATGAGTGAAAATCACCGATTCAAAGCCTGGTATCAGCTTTTCTAGTTCTTGATGGTAGAGAATTAAGGTTAAATCCTTGACCTTCCACTCTCGTCTTGCTTGTGAAACTACCAGTGCTGAGTCTCCATTGACTTCCAGTTTTCTTGCCCCCAGTTCTATGGCTACCTTCAATCCAGCTAAACATGCTTCATACTCAGCATGATTGTTGGTGAGTTTAAAATTGAGCTTTAGAGATAGCGAAACGTGCGATTCATCGGGAGTGACAAGAAGGACCCCTATTCCATAGCCATATTGATTGGACGCGCCATCAAAATATAGAGTCCATTTGTCATCCCCGACTTTCATCAGTTGTTCATCAGGAAACTGGAACTCCGTATCTTCATCCCCTTCAACTGGTTGGTCGGCCAAAAATTCTGCCACTGCTCTACCTTTGACTGACTTCCGGGTGACATATTAGAGATCAAGCTCAGATAATAGTAGCAACCATTGAGCTAACCTTCCTGTTAGCGCTGGCTTTTCAAATAGGTACTTCAACGGGTCCATCCGAGAGATGATGTTCACTGTGAAAGATAACATGTAGTGCCTTAGTTTTCGCGAAACTCAAACCAAGGCCCAACATGTCTTCTCCAGCAGCGTGTACTGACAAATAGAGGATCAGTGGCCTGTCAGGTTCGGGAAGAGCTAAAACAGGAGGGTTTTGTAGGTACTGTCGCACAGCATTGAAGGCACCTTGGCATTTCTGATCCCATTCGAACTCGACTTCTTTCTTTAGCAGATGGAAGAGCGGCTCACAGGTAGTTGTCAGTTTCGCGATGAATCGGCTGATAAACTGTATCTTACCCAGAAAACCTCTGACTTCTCGCTCGGTCCTCGGAGGAGGAATTTCCAAAATTACTTTAATCTTTGAAGGGTCGACTTCGACGCCCCGTTGAGTGATCATAAATCCGAGCATCTTTTCGGTAGTAACTCCAAAGGCACATTTCTGTGGGTTGAGTCGCATTTTGTACTTTCGAATTCTTTCAAAGAATTTTTACAGTGCTGCGATATGTCCATCCCGATCCTTGGATTTGACTATCATATCATCCACGTACACCTTGACCTCTTTATGTATCATGTTATGCAGTCGAGTAGTGGCAGTCCTTTGATAGGTTGCCCCTGCATTCTTTAGACCGAATGACATCACACAATAATAGTAGGTCCCCTAGGGTGTGGTGAATGCTTTCTTTTCTCTGTCCTCGGGATCCATTAAAATCTGGTTGTATCCGAAGAAGCCATCTATGAATGACAGCAAGGCATGCCCCACTGTACTGTCTACTAAGACATCGATGTGTGGCAGTGAAAAATCGTCCTTTGTGCTGGCCTTGTTGAGATCTCGAAAATCCATGCAGACTCGGACATGACCGTCCTTCTTCAGCACTGGCACTATATTGGCTACCCATTTCGGATACTCGGTTACCATTAGGAATCCAGCGTTGATCTGTTTGGCAACCTCTTCTTTGATCTTTAGAGCCCATTCTGGCCAGATCCTTCGTAACATCTGTTTGACCAGCTTAGCATCAGGGTATAAGGGGATATGGTGCTAGACAATATCATGATCAATTCTGAGAATATCCTCGTAAGACCATGCAAATACATCTTTGAATTCTTTTAATAAATTTATTAATCGTTCTTTTTCAACTAAGGATAAAGAAGAATTAATTTGAACATTTTGCAGGTTAGTTTCATTACCTAGGTTTATTGACAAAGTTTCTTCAATTACTAGTTGGGAACGCATTTCTCCTTCTCTTTTTATTAAAAATTTTATTTCTTCGGGGATATCCCCGTCGAATTCAAAATCGTCAGAAAGCGTATGAAATAAATCAAACAAAACAAAGTAACCGAAAACTTCGTTTCTTTCATTAAGAACAATGAGAATTACAAACTCGATGGCAAAATCATGGAGAGGAGCACCAATAGATGTGCCCTCGACTACAGACTCCGACTCAATCCCGGACTCAGGATAGACAATGTGTACATCATCAGACTCGATGGTCCAATTCTTTACCTCTTTTGCAGCCGCGTCGATGATAAACTTGGTGAAATCGGCTGGTGCGCCGAAATCCATCATGAAGTAGCCCTGATTAATCATTCGAAGCTGAGCCATCTTTTCATTAAATAGTAATCTTAGATCGATACCGTCGAGTTTGTAGGCCCAATCTTCTTCTTGAACCTTCTTTTCTTCCTTCTCTTCTTCCATTGTTTCTTCCTCTTTCGTGTCAGACAGCTGGAGGCTGAAAAAGATCTCCAACCCCGATAGCTCTTGATTGGTCTCTTCGTCGATCCACCGCTCTGAAAAGCCACAATATAGGAAATCTTTCCCTTCCTTGACGAAGTACCCATTGAGCGTCCCAAAATAATTGGCCTTTCATCCCCTTCTAGGCTCTTCCAGATCTTCTTCCGTTGGCTCATACCCAAGACCAAAACGGTGCGAAGTAGGCAATACCTGAATGGGTTCCGAGATTTCCTACAGTTTACGAAGCAATCCCATGCCAGGGAAGAAAGACATTTTTCTTATCATCATTAAAGCTCGTGGGTTGACATACCCTTCTTCTTCATTCATCAGCGTCTGAATAGCTTGTGTTTCATCGAAGTGAAAGCCACCGAGTAACACATCATCTTCGCTATGCTGAACTTATAGCAAAGTTGTGCCCTCTCCTCCTTTCGGGGGGTGAATACTGTTCTCTCCGTGGATAGTTAAAACTGTCTCGTTCTTTATCAATTTTAGTTTTTGGTGAAGGGTAGACGGTACCTCCTGAACACTTGGGTCATGTAGCCACGGCCTGCCCAGCAGCTGGTTGAAGGAGGCCGGCACATCCAACACGTGAAACTCAACTGACGTCTCCAGAGATTTTATTGAAACGGCGAACGACACCAATCCTAGTACGCCCTTTCTTGTGTTGTCATAGGCTCGTACCCCTTGATTGCAGGGAGTGAACTGATCTGGCCTCATACCTAAACATATGGCCTTTCTCAATGGGCAAACGTTCAAGGCAGACCCATTGTCAATGAGGGTTACTGGGACCCATTTTTCTAGGCACTTGACAGTGATGTGAAGTGGCTTGTTGTGACTTTTTCCTTCAGCGGGAAAATCCTTATCAGAGAAATAAATGACTTTTGGTTCAACCGTCGACAGAATCAATCTAATCAATTACTCTGGGGTGGCCTATATCGGAACGCTAGCTTTATTCAAGACTTTCAGCACAGCTTGTCTGTGTTTGTGCGAGGCTATCAGCATCCCCCAAATGCTGATGTTGGTTTGCTTCTTTTTCAATTGTCTCAATACTGCATCATCTTCCTCTTGCTCTGTCTCTTTCCCTTTTCCACTTGGCTATCCCTTCTCTAGCTGAGCTGGCTTAAAATGCCGTCCACTTCTAGTTAGGAGTTCCACCCCATCTTCGGAATCCCATAACCCTGGCATCACATTATCAGTCTGTCTTACTTCGTTTACGTGCGGAAGGCTTTTGAATGCCCACAAATCATTTAAGTCACTAATTACTGCCCTTTCCCTTCTTTCCTTATCTTCTTCAATAGCCCATGTGTTATCGATTTCTTCCTAGATGTCCTCTTTAATAAAATTCACTTGCTGTTCACGAGCGGCTGAGAAGTCGGTCCACTCAGCCTTGTCTGACTTTAGCACAACCCTTACCAGCCAATAGAACTGCATTTTGTCGACATGTACCTCTTCCTCAAAAAATTAGGGAAGGGTGATTCGATCAAGCATGTGGCCGAATCCATAGGGTCAGGCCGGATAATCTAATGGCCAGTCATCTTCTTCGGTGTGCTCATCCTCTTATTGGTAGACTTGGATTAGCAGTCGATACCATTCCCAGGCATTATCATTTCATTCTTCCATCCTGTCTCGACTGCCTCTAATCATCATAAACGAGCATGTTGTCTGATCCTCGGTTATTGAAACATGAGGGCGCGATAGGTGCGCTGAACAAATGTGCTAACTCGGGTCCTCTAATTCTCCCATAGACATGTAATTTACCCCAGCCTGCCTGGTATGATTCGGCAGTGGGTTGGCAGTAACATTCGATTTTGGGGTGACAGATGGTGGTGGGATCACCTTGTTGTCAATGAGGTTTTGAATCTCGTGCCGGAGTCTCAAACACTTGTCAGTTAGGTGCCCGTGGCCTTGGTGGAAGGCGCAGTATTGGGAAGCATTAAACCTTGGCGGTAGGGGATCAGGAACATGCATAGGGTTCAATGGCTTGATAAGCCCCTTCTCGACGAGTCGATTCAGGGCGGTGGACAAAGAGATATTGAGGGGGATAAAGACCCTTCTCGGCTTTTGTTGCTGTTGGACATTGTCAGACTGTTGAAGGTCATTCGTTGGATGGGTTGAAGGATTCAAAAGGTTCACCTCGCCCGAGCGAGCAGCGGATTGATTTTGGTTGGTTGTAGGGAAGGTCCTTCTTGGTGGTTTCTGGCTCTGCTCGGCTTTTTCAATATCCCCAGACTGGATTACATCCTCTATCTAGACCCCGGCGTCAAACAATTGGTCGAACGTGGAGAGTTGCTACGTGATCAAGTAACGCTTCAACGGAGATTGCAGGTTCTTTACTACCATCCTTACTTGCTTCTTTTTAGAAGGTCGATTTGTCATCTTAGCGGCCTTACGCCTCCAGCGGGTCAAGAAATCAACAAAAGACTCTCTGTTTTCTTGGCGAGTGGTCTCTAACTCACGAGTAGTTACATCTAACTGAACATTATAATTGTACTGGCTGACGAACGCTGTAGCTATGTCCTCCCAAGTTTTAGTCTTTGCTACATCAAGGGAGATGAACCATTTCTGAGCTGTCCTAGAAAGAGATCGGTGGAAGAGCTAGGCTTTCAACTGGTCATCAATTCCCATTGGCGACAGGGTACCGACATACATTCGAAGATGAATTTTGGGATCTCTAGTTGCATCAAACTTTTCTATGTCAGGCATTTTAAACTTTTTCGGTAGCTTAGCGTCGGAGAATAGACATAACCCTCCCACATCTAGCATATATTCTTCGATTCCTTTTGCCTTTCTAAGAACCTTCTTCATTCGGTCGATTTTCTCAACTAATGCGGATTCTTTGGACTGAGCGGTATTTTCCTCCTCAACCATCACCTGTCGAGGGTTTCGTGGTGGTGGTGGAACGACTTGTGGTCCATCGGGACTTGATTGTCATCCCAAAAGTCCTCTCCATTCTCGTTTGTCTCATTCGATTGTCCATTCACAACAGGGATACGGGCCTGAATTGCCCGAATTTGTGCCTGACATTGCACTTGAGCTTGGGTTTGTTGCTCTATGGCTCTCTATATATCGGTAATCGCCCTCATTAGGGCTGCCAGATTCATCTCATTTTTTGCCATTTTAGCTGACTCAGTCGGCTGTTCAGATACCCTACAAAGTCTTCTTATCACTGATATTTCCTAGACACGTGTTGACTATACTTTTCTCGGCCCAATGGTAATCCCATTGAGAAACCTGGATTCCCAAAAGCAGAATGACCCATATCAGATACTCCTCGGATAAAATTCTGACAACAGACAGCACATATTTTGGATTTCCAAAACAGCAAATCATGGACAGACAAACAATGCCTTTGTCGGGCTCATACTGGCAGCATAACAACAGGATGACACGGGATGACATCTAAGGAGAAGATTAACCGACTTCTAGAGGGAAGTTTATCTAAACGGACAACACTCCGGTGGGAAAAAATAGTTCTAACCCTTAAGAGACCTGTTCGATCTAGAATTCTAAAGCATAATGGTAGGGAAATAGCTTGATCTAGAATTCTAAAGCATAATGGTAAGAAACTAGCTCACGTGGGTATAACTGTTGGGAATGTATACTGAAAAGTCATGCTTTTTATGTATTTTATTCTAGATCCCTGGCATATTAATAAGCAACATTTGAGATGATTTTGCATTTATAGTTTCATATTTATATTTGTGATGTATGAATGCATAGTCCGTATATTCTAT
>JAULJZ010073369.1:0-12987 GCA_032270985.1 Heliamphora pulchella | reverse complement strand
AATTTAAATAAAATAAAATAAAAGATCATAAGCAATTAATTAAACCAAACAGCCCCTAACAGAACATAACAAAAAACATAACAGTGGTCATGCATACCTAGCGTGCATGTGCCGGCTTCCGACTCAATTTTTCGACCTAACTTTAGGACACATAGGTGATCATAAGGTGAATCGTACAAAACTTACGATGGTTGAATCGGAGGTACGTGGTAACGGCTATCATGGTCTGAAGTTGCCAAAAAAAACTATTTTTAATACATAAAATTATAAAATGATACTTTATAGTTCGAGTCCACCGAAATAGTTTTCTAACGATCGACACCGTTTATTGGCAGCCTTAGATCGTCAAAAGGCTAGACCCAAGGTGGTGGCGTCGATGAAAAGGGAAACAGTGACAAGTTAGGGGCGGCTCATCTTTTTCCTCCTTTGCTTTTACTCCCTGTTTCTCCTTTTTTTTTTCTCCTTCTGCTAACTCTTCTCTTTACTATTTCACTGAGACAACCCAACCCAATCTATATATATATATTGTTCGTGAGGCTCAGCCATTAACGCAATTGAAGGCTCCATTGGTTATTTGTAGATTAAACTCTTGATTTAAATTCTTTTAATCAATATTAATAGATATTATATTTATATTACAATTAAATGATTATTATTATTATATATAATTATATATATATATATATAATTACATATATGTATATATATAATTATTATTTAATAATTGTAATTAAACATTTTTTTTCGTAATCAAAAATTCATTGGGCACTTATTATTATAATTAGTATTGTGCAATTATTATTATATTTAATATTATTTATTCTAATTATTATTTATTTTTTTCGAGATATTACATTCTCCACACCTTTAGAAGTTTGGTCCCCCAAACTTTTTACTCGATTTGGGTTAGAACGCATCGTACCTTACTTGAACAGCTATGGGTACTTGTTTTTCATGTCGGTTCCTTTTTCCTATGTTGCTTCTCCTCCAGAACGGTTGTCCCACCATACTTTGACAAGCTGTATTACTTTATTGCAGAATTGCTTCTCTTGCCGATCTATGATATGCATCGGTCATTCTTCGTAGGATAGATTCTGACCCAACTGTACAGGTGATCGTGTCAGGATATGAGATGGGTTGAAAAATATCTTCTCAACATAGACACGTGGAAGACATCATGCACTTAAGCGAGATCAGGTGTCAAGGCCCAACGATAGGCTACCATTCCTACTCTTTTCAGGATCTCGAAAGGTCCAATATAGCATGGATTTTGCTTGTCCTTCCGTCCAAACCGTAAAATACCCTTCATTGGGGACACCTTTAAAAAAATCATGTCGCCCTCCTGAAACTCTAACTCTCGTTGATGTGCATTAGCGTAACTTTTCTGTTAGTCTTGTGCAATCTTAAGACAGTCTTGAATTTGACGAATCTTCTCAGCTGTTTCTTGTACCAGCTTTGTTCCCGTGAGATGATCTCATCCGTTTTTGTCCAATAGACCGGTGTTCTACACATTTGCCATAGAGTGCTTCGAAAGGTGCCATCCTGATACTGTCCTGAAAACTATTATTATAAGCAAATTCGATAAGCGATACGTGATCTTCCCAACTTTTCTAAAAATCTATTGTGCAAGTTCGAAGCATGTCCTTTATCGTTTGAATAGTTCGTTTTGATTGCCCATCCGTTTGTGGGTGAAAGGCCGTACTGATGTTTAAGCTGGTGCCCATAGCTTTCTGAAAGCTCCTCCAAAATCGATAGATGAACCTCGAATTGTGGTCTAAAATGATTTTCACTTGAACTCCATGTAAGCGCACAACTTCTTAAACATAGAGCCTGACCAACTAGTCGATTGTGAACGTATTCTTCACTGGTAAGAAATGAGTTGTCTTCATGAGTCAATCAATAATTATCCATATAGAATTATTGCCCTTTTGCGTCTGAGGTAATTCTACCACAAAGTCCATAGTGATATGCTCCTATTTCCACTTCGAAACCGACAAAGGTTGCAGAAGACAGGCTAGGCTGTCTTCGACCTTCTGCTTTGATTTGCTTGCACTGAAGACATTTGCTCACGTATGCTGCCACATCCATCTTCATTCCCATTCACCAAAATGTCCTCTATAGATCCTGAAACATTTTCATCAGTCCAGCGTGTGTTGGGAACTTTGAATTATGACCCTCATTTAGTATCCGCTCCTTTACTTCTATAATGTCAAGGACGCACATCCGATTTTGAAATCTCAACACGCCATCCAAAATTGAAAAGTCTGGGTCTGGCGTCGCATTAACTCGAACGCAAATTGCCTTTAATTTTGGATCTTCTTGTTGTTGTTGCTTTACCTCTTCTAGAACAGTTGATTGGACTATGATTGCTACACAAAAGGACGTAGATTCCCTATCCAGCTCCAGTTGTTCAGCACTCTCAAGAGATTGTAGTTGCTATGCAAGAAGACTATTTACGGTTCCCGTAGCCTTTTGACTCAAAGCGTCAGCTACCATGTTTGCCTTCCCAGGGTGATACAGAATGTTGATATCGTAATCCTTCATTAACTCCAGCCAGCGCCTCTATCTCAAGTTCAACTCCTTCTGCATGAAGATGTACTTCAAACTTTGGTGATCGGTATACACGTCCCAAGATACTCCGTAGAGATAATGTCGCCAGATCTTAAGTGCGAACACCACGGCTGCTAGCTCAAGGTCGTGGATTGGATAATTTGTCTCATGGATCTTTAATTGTTGTGAAGCATAGGTAATAACTTTCCCATGCTACATCAGTACACATTTCAATCCTTGTCTCGACGCATCACTGTAGATTAAGAATCCTCCGGTAGAGCAAGTACAGGTGCCATTGTCAATCTCTCTTTTAGCTATTGAAAACTTTTCTCCCGTCTCTCGTTCCAGACAAAAGTTTCTCCTTTCCGAGTCAGCTCCATTAATGGTACCACGATTTTTGAGAAATCTTGTACAAACCGGCGATAATATCCTGCGAGGCATAAGAAACTTCGTATCTTCGTCACTATCTTTGGCGTTAGTCAGTTCACGACTGCTTCGATCTTTTTGAGATCAACTGATAATCTATTACTTCTGACCACATGCCCTAAAAATACCACTTTCTTCAGCCAGAATTTTCATTTCTTCAGCTTAGCGTACAACCTATGCTCTTTCAACGTGTGCAGCACCTTCCGTAAATGTTCCACATGCTCATCTTCACTTTTATAGTAGATTAGGATATCGTCGATGAATACAATCATGAACTCATCCAAGAACTCCTTAAACGCTCAGTTCATGATATCTATAAAAGCTGCTGGCGCATTAGTCACTCCAAACGGCATCACCAAAAACCCGTAATGTTTGCACCGTGTTTCAAAAGATGTCTTCTCGATATCCTCCTTCTTCACTTTCACCTGATGATACCTAAACCGCAGGTCTATCTTGGAGAACACTGTCGCACATTGCAACTGGTCGAACAAGTCGTCGATCCGGGGTAAAGGAACTCAAAAGTCCATTTGCTTGTTCGTCGATCCGGGGTAAAGGAACTCAAAAGTCCATTTGCTACCAGTCTATTTAACCTTTTTAGATTAATATGAACCAAGCATAAGTGCCAAAAAAACGTTTGGTTTATTAAATAAGAAAACTTTCTCTTATATGGTAATATAGATGTATTATTCGTTTCAGTCAGTTATAGTGTAAGAGTGATTAGAGTAATAATATAAAAATTATCCACCAATGTACTAGAATACATAACCCATTTATTATCCTTAATAATCATAGAGTTATTAAAATAAACCAAATATCCGTCTTTAGCCAACTCAAAAATGAAAACTAAGTTCTTTCTAATGGCAGGTATATAAAGACAATCTCTCAATATTAAAACTCGATCTCTACCAAAACTGAGAGTAATATCTCCTACTGCAACTACTGTTACCTTTGTATTATTGCCCATATACAGGTAAATCTCTCCATCACTAGTTGTCGAGTTTTTTAGAACCCATGTAATGAATTGTAGACATGATAAGTGGCTCTCGTATCTACGCACCAGGTACTGGTAGATGACACCTTTAAACATATTTTCATAATCAGTTAACAGAAATTACCCTATTTATTCTGCCTTTTAAGAAATACTGGACATAACTTTTTTCAGTGCTAGGTCTGTTTGCAGTGAAAACATCTGCCTTTCGACTTTTTCACACTAGTTCGTGGCCCACTAACTACCTTGAAAATCATGTCTCCCTGTTTCTAAAATTTTTTCTTCTTCATGACTTTGGACTCAGAGAAATAACCTTTTTCAGAAACCAACACATTTTCTGTTATTGAAGAAATACCATTTGTAGTTAAAACTATATCCAAGTTATATTTTCAGTCAACAAAAATCAGTCCCATTAGTTTGTTTTCTTCGAGTATTAAAGTGAGTGGGTTGAAAGCCATTTTAATCCTGAGAATCACATAATTAAAAAAATGATTAATTATGATGAGCAAAATTTTGAATTTATTTAAATTTGATTTTTTCTACCATTTTAAAATTAATTCGCCAGCAGCCTAGCAACCTGAGAATAGCATGCTTCGATGGGAGGACGTCTACTATCCTTCATAAGACCAGATATGCCAATTCTTTTTAATTTTATTATCTAGGCAACTGACCCTGCCAAGTAAAATTAAATAACTGATATAGTTTCGGCCCAGTATATAATAGCAGTGACTCAGATGGAGAGGATGCTATTATATACAGCTGAGTATTAACCATCACCTAATTCCAAATTAATCGCTTCGCAATGAACTCTTCAGATGAAAAAGTAATCCACGCTAACAATTATCTAGAATTATCCCTAAAAGAGGTTTGTACTGGCGATACTGCAATTAATCTGTCTGTTGCGGAGGAAGGCCTTACTGCTGATACGCAGGGTTTAATTGCATCGCCTACAAACTCGTGATGGAGACCGCGAGATTTATCTGTGAATAAATTTCCTCTCTCACTTAGATTTTTAAAATATTTTTGAGAAATAAAAATTCGTTTAATTAAAATAAATTTATTCATTTTGAACGTCACACGATCTGAAAGAATTAAATATCTTTCCGTGTACACGATTCTAAAAATTTTAATTTATCAAACTATCTTTTCGTGTTTAAATGCATAACAAATAAAATTTAATAAATGTACAGTTTTTTCTCTAGCTTTTCAGCTAAGGTAGTGATTAAAGGCATTTATTTATTTTATTTTCCGTTCCATATTTTTTTAAAAATAATAATTTATTTTGATTAAACATTTTTTCATTTAATTAACTCAAAATCTAAAATTAATTTTCACGTTATTCCAAGATATCCAATTTTTTTTAAAAAAATCATCTTAAACGTGATATTTTATAAAAAATAAAATATCTAAATTTTTTTCATTTAATTAAAATTAGTTAATTAAAAAATTAATTTTATTTTCTATTACAAAATATTTTAATTAAAAATAAATTTTTGAATTAATTAAATTAACATGATAAATAAAATAGATATACAATCATCCACGTACGTCATATATATATAAACAAGATATATACAAATATCCTAATTTTATGATTCAAGTGAAACACTGAGGTGTTTCAGTCTCCTTAAGAGAATCCACTGTTTCAATCCATGTTCGCCTTTGATTCAGTGTCCTGATTGCATCAAGCTTCCCTGATACTATCTGATATATCAATATATATATATATATCATATTAGTCTCATATATATCAGAATATACATCAAAATCAACCGCGGGAGAGAGATAGTCGCCGACAACCACTAGCCACCGCCAGCACCACCTTGCCGCCACCTTCAGGCGGCTCCTGCCGCCCCATCCGGGCTCTATTTTTGACGAGCTTTATACTGCTGGAAAGCTCTAAAAATATGAGATTTTTTTTGTAAAAAAATCTGCTCGAAACTAGTACTGAAAACAGTTGAAAAAATGGCCCGAACCTCAAAAAACGCTACTGCCCGCCACAGCACTGCGCAGCCAACTTCCCGGGGCTTTTTCGACCTTTTTCCGAACTTGATTTTAGACGTACTTTATATCAAAAGAAATTTATCGAAAAGTATTATTTTTATATGAAAAAAACTGTTCAAAAATAGCCTGAAAAATTATCGAAAACAGTGCCCAAAACTGCTGCCGCCGCACCCAGCGACGCCGCCTTTAACCGCCAACTTCCCGAGGCCATTCCGGCCTCATCCGAACTCCGTTTTCGACGTATTTTATATCATTGAAAAACTCTTGAAAAGTAGAAAATTTTTGTCAAAAAATATGCTCGAAAACAGCCCAGACAACTGTCAAAAAATTTCCTGGAAGCTGCTGCTGTCGCGCTGCCGCTGCCAGAAAAAAGCTGATGTTTTTTTCTTTTTTAATGCACTGTTTGGCGTAATTTTTTTCTGATTTTTCACAGAATTTTGAGGTATGTTTTACTGCTATTTTATGTTTAAAATTTTTTTCAAAAAATAATCCCAAAAATGACCCAAAAAATCATAAAAACTACTGCTGAACCGCCGCCGGCAAAGCCGCCGAAACCAGTCTATTTTGGTGATTTTTTCTTGTTGTTCTTGATTTTTTTATACTTTTTTTTATACATAAATATTGCGAGAAAAACTCACCAAAAAAATCGTTTAAAACCATTAAAATCTTACTGCGATGGGCCATTCGAGGTGGATATTCATAGGAGGTAACCTTACGAACCCATGACTCTTCTTAAACTCTCATCTTCTTCCCCCGAAGGTGTCGTGGACAAGGTTTCTATTGTTTTATTGATTATTTATCATTCATTTCAATGTAAGCATTGTTTTCTTCAAGTTTTTTTATTACTAATAGTGTATATATAGCCCTCTGTTTTGCATATTTACATTCATTTTCATTTTGTTTCGATGCTCACAAGCACACTGGGCACATCACAAAGCTTTCTGAGGTTCTGGAACATGACGGCCGTGTGCTTATAATGTCACGGCCGTATGTTTTGTTAAACCCACAGTCACAGTCGTGCATTTTTATAAGAGTCGGTACATTTATGCCTTTTTTTACCCATAGCCGCAACATCTTGTTGTTACGGTCGTGACATTGTTTTGAGGCCAAAAACGTGAAAATCTTCTTCAAAACTCTCTGTTTTATGTTTATTTCAAGGTTGTATATCCTTTTATTGCTATGTTTAGCATTTTCTTCTTTCTGTACCTCTGTTTGGTTTCTTTTTGGTAATGAATGGCAGATCTAGCCTAGACCAAGTGGATTATGGTCTTCATTATGTACACCTTCATATCTGCATGTTCTGAGGTTATGAAAACATGACGGTTGCATCTTTTTCCTTCATGTTTGTTACGGCTGCGACATCCTTTGGCTACAGTCGTGAGGTTTTGTGAGGCTAGTAATATAAAAAAGTGTTTTAAGTATTCTGTTATTCATATCTGATATCATATACATTCTGTTTAGAGTTATTGCTTGCATAGAGGATGAAGAATAGTGGATCTAACCTAATACTAATAGGTTATAGTCTCTGTCTTGTATATCATATTCATTTGAACCTGCTTTAAACCTTGTATAATATATATACTCTTTCTGTACCCTTAAAAACCATAGCCGCGACTTTTATTTGCCATGACCGTGAGCTTTGTTCAGTTTGGCCTTCGCGGTAACCTTATATTTGTCACAGTTGCCAATTTCGTGATCATCTTTGTCACAGCCGCAACATTTGTTACTATAGCTGTGAGTTTTCTACATGTCCAGTAGCTTAAATATGATATTTAAGTCTCTTTTACTTATTCTGTACAACCTTCTTGTACCATCTTAGGAGCAAAAATATTGTTACATGACTCTTAAACTCTTATTTGTTTGTTTTATTACTTATTCGCTTGTTTTTCACTTTGAATTGCTCAAACGATACGTGTGGCATATTTAGAAATAAAAAATCAAATTGCATGACCCTAAGAATCATAGTTAGGATTTTGTTTCATTGATTGATTTTTTTTGAACTCTCTTTAATCTCCCGTTCTGTATACGTTACCCTTAAAAAGCTTAGAATAAGAACTAATATTGATAAAGTAGAGGCTAACCTCATGGTTGAGCGAAAATGGTGCCTAATACCTTCTATTTTTGTACCTTAGCCTCCGGACCCTCTTTTTTTTCCTAGTTACGTTTTAAAAGACCTGCAGCCTTCTTTTTCTTTTTCTTGATTTTTTTTAAAAATCAAATTGCGACTCCATTTTTCAAAAAGGGTGCTCAAATATCTTGAACCTTTGTTTTAAAAAGAAAATAATATTTTTCTAAAAATAATAGATATTCGATGCATCCATCCTCACCAAGAAGAAAAATCATCCGTAGGGAGCACACTCACAGATAGCCTTTTTTGTCGAGCCTGTCAACAAAGTCAATGAAAAGTTGCTCATTTCAACTCTTTTAGGCCAAACGGTACGTTAATGAGATTTTGGAAAGGCCCTCATGCAAAAAATTCAAGGTAAATTACACTGACCTCCCATGAGATTTTGATCAAATACAGTCAATCCCACCATTTTGGACAAATTATACTGACCTCTCTTATAGTGAAACGACGTTAACGAAAAAGTTAAAATAACCAGAATACTCAGATATTTTGTAAATTGTTAGCCTCATGGAGTATATTTATAAATGTTATATTATATACATATACATATATATCAACAAACACAGCCGAGCCCAACACTCCATCGCCAAGCCCAGCACAGCCGTGCGACCATCATGCCATCGCCATGCCCAGCACTACTGGTGCCAGTTGCTGCCATCTATGACCGTCGCTACCGCCGATGACTCCTCCGCCGTCGTTCGTCGTCGCCATCAACCATTGTTTTTCTCTCTCAATAATTTCTCTCTCACCCTCTTCCGTTTCTCTCCCATTTCTCTCCTGCAAAAAGAAACAGAAAAAAAATTGAAAGAAGAAGAAGATTGCGCAACGCCGACGCCACCGATCAGCAACCACGCCACCGCCGTCCACGACCGTCGCCACTGCCGGCAACTCCCTCGCCACTGCTCGCCGCTGAATACCACCGTTCCTCTCCTCTCTCTCTCTCTCTCTCTTTCGTTTCTCTCCTCCACACCACGGCACCACCTCCAACCACCACAACCACCACCAGCGCCACCACCCACCACCTCTAAACTCATTGTTAACACCCCAAAAACCATTTAAATCATCACGGAACAACCGCGGTAGCCACCACCATTAATGAATTTTTATTTTCATTAACTATATACACACAGCCACCACTATACACACCATTATTTCTCGATCGACAACGTTTACTACTCTTTTGACGACCTAACGTTATCAGTGAACGATTTTGATCGTCGTAAATTACTCTGGCGAATTCAAATCGAAATATTATTATTTTATAAACTTTATAAAAAGAAGAAATAAATTTCTATGTTGAGGGGCAAAATGGAAATAAAATCTCATGTAATTAATGGCACAAACGGTTATGGATGGAACCCTAACAGTTTAGGTTAGTATGTAACAATATTTTAGCCTATAAAAGAAGTTAGTGTAATTTGTCTAAAATGGTAAAATTGACTATATTTGACAAAAACTTCAGAGGTAGTCGGTGTAATTTTCCTAAAAATTCATTTCAGACAGTAGTGGAGGCTTAGAAGTCATAAGGCGGTTGAGACAGTTCTTTTGGTCGAGTTTATGAGCAAAGTCAACATAAAGTTGACCCTTTTGAGTTTGGCAAGACAAATGGTACATAAGTGAGACTGAGTTTGGCAAGACAAAACAAATGGTACATCAGTGAGACTGAGTTTGGCAGGACAAATGGTACAACTTTGAGACTTCGATAATGTTCTAATGCAAGAAATTATCATTTTATACAATAATGGCAGCTTGGCGTGTGGTCTAAAGGTGTTCAAGACAACTCTTTTTGTCTGAGTCGTAAGGAAAGTCAATGTAAAATTGGCAATTCCAAGTTTAGCCTGAGTTTGGACTAATTTTTTTTAATGATTTTTAGACTTTTTAATTTTTTTGTAAAAAAAGTAAATGTCAAATCATGACTTTTTTGTGAGACAAAAAAGTTAAAAAATCAAGTTAAGCCAAATCAAGTAACTTTTTTTTGTAAAAAAGTCAAAAAATTTAACTTTTAAGTCAGGCCAAACACAAGCTAAGTAGGCCAAGCGATTCATCGGTGAAATTTTGGAAAGACCCTCATGCAATAAACTATCATTTCATGGAATAATGATGGTTCAATGGATAAGGAGAAAGAGAGAGAGAGAGAGAGAGAGAGAGGAGTAAATACTTCGGTTCTCTCAAAAATTGGTTTTGAAAAGTTGAAAAAAATTGAGTGTCAACAATTATCACTTCTAAAAAAATCAATATTGATACATTCACCATCTTTGCTTATTGCCTTTTTTATCTATCATATTATACATGTCACGCTTACAATTATTGAATATTAATGAAGATCGAGACCTTGCGCATCACGAGATATAAGTATGTCAGGTCATATGATAAAAAGCAAGTTAAAAGAGTAAATGGTGTGTAATTTTTTTTCGTCAAGAGAAAATTGATTTTGCCAATATAAGTTTAAGACTAGTTTGGAACAAAGTGTAGTATACGGCTTATTATTTTATTATTTATATTTGTTCTATCATTTGGTTAATATTTTTTACTTATTCCATTCGTCTTAATATAAAGTAATAAAATAAATAAATAATTTTAATTATAAAATAGAAAATGTATTTATGATTTTTGAAATTTTTTAGTTAAAACTTTTTAGGTTTTTCAGTTCTTCTCAATAAAAGAAATTTAAAAGATATTTTTCCAAAAGAAAAAATAAATAATATAAAATAAACAATTAAACTATAGCATCCTTAACAAAATTAGAAGTGATATTTGTCTACATATAAAAATAGATAACAATTATTGTTTTGAGAATAAATAATTAGATGAACTCAATCCTATCATCTGATTCACCGATCATTGTTATCTAATTAACCTAATATTTTTAATAGAGAAATTTATTTTTAAAATATATAAAATAAATAATTTAAATCATAAAAATAAATTTAAGACCAACCTCCATACAAAAAAACACACACACACACACACAATATTGTGTTGTGCCTTCCACAATCCTAATTCAATCAAGTCATATTTCTCGTTACCGATAAAATCTCTTTTTCACACATCTTGAATAAAAATGAGATTGAGAGAGATAGAGAAAGAGTGTGTGCTATGACATTTTTATTGTAGCTACGTACGCTTCCACTTGGTTGCCACTTAAATCTAAAAGTAATTAAAAAGATTTAATAATTTTTTTTTAAAAAAATATCAAAACTAAAAATATGCAAATGAAAATAATCTCTTGTTTATTTTGACTTATTTTTATTTTATTTGGATTTTTCATCTATTGATTATTTTTTTTTTATTTTCTTGGTAGAACTACTATTCATTTGCTGAATAAATAGGAGGTAGTATTTATATTATTTTTCTTGACTAGAGATTTGTCAAAAAAAAAATATTTTCTTTTATCTTGATAAGAAAAATTTTAAAAAATAAAACTTTTTGATGAAAAATACAAAATTAGTGAAAATAAAAGTAAATAATATAAAAAATAAATAAATAAACTATTATTCCAAACTTTACCACTATTATCTTGTTTGAGATAATTGTTTATTTGCTTATTTAATATTGTATATTTTCGTATTTTGTGAATTTTTGTCATCATTTAGTTAAGAAAAAATAAAAATTTTTGATTAAAATATAAAAAAAATTCAAAAAAGATATAAAAAAAAACTAAAATAAGCCAATAAATCAAAATTTATATTGTTTATTTTCATTTTTAGTGAACTTTTTTTAAAACTTTTAATTAAGAAATTTTACTTTTTGAGTTCATCTCATCAAAGAAATTCAAAAAAATAAAAAAGAAATTTAATCAAAAATTTAAAAAAATTCATAAAAGAAAAAAATAGTAAAAACTTATGACATTTAACCCAAACAAGGCCTACAAGTTTTTCTTGGTGGCCAAGCATGCAACAGTTTGCCTCAAGCTTTTCTTGGTGGCTAAGGCCAAGCATGCAATAGTTTGCCGATCGACATCATGAAAATGAGAAAAGTGGAAACCGACAAATCTTCTTTAACTTTCTTGTTCGTCTACGTGTGACGCGTAATAATAAATAAAATTTTAAAACTGTTGAAGAAAGAAGCATTTAAAAAGTTAAATTTTTTTTTTAATTTTAAAATTAGAAAACAAGTAGTTGAAAAATGTCATGCTTGCCAGAGACGAATCTCAATATAATTATGGAAGCTTCTAGTATGCTCGCTTTCTCTACCTCTATTTCGCATGTCTTAAGTTTAATTTTTAAGAAATTTAAATTTTTTTTTTTTAAAAATAATAATTTATATAGAATTAATTTTTTAAGTAGTTTCTTTATTTTTTACTTTTTTCTAAAATTTCTAATATTTTTTTTAGATTAGTATTTGAGATACTAGGATAACTTTTTTTGTAATAATTAAATTTTTTAATTAAAAATATTATAATCTTTTTATTTAATAAAAGGTAGAGTGTTTGGATGTTGCTGAGAGTTTCACAATGGAAGCACAACAACACAATTATTAGGGGTGCGTTCTATCACTATTAAGGATCTGTTTGGTAATGTTTATAATTTTTTTTTTATTTTTTAAAATTTTATAAAATTTAAAAATTATTTATAATTTTTTAAAAATAAAAATAATTATTAAATATATTTTTATTTACAATATACAAAAAATTTAAAAATAAAAATATAAAATAAAAAATATAAATGTTACTAAACCGTACCTAAGCTAATAGCCAATAACGCGAACTTCCCACTAGAGGCTCGTTATCCCAAAAATGTGAGAAACCTTATTCCTCTTTTTTATCTTTTCCTCTCATGTCTCCTCCACGTACACTGGAGCATGGGGAAATTAGATAAAAATTTTCTTGAATAGTACAAAAGACAAATTTCATTTTGTATGTGTTCCTCGACAAGATATGGTACTTTATTCC
>JAULJZ010073347.1:0-12989 GCA_032270985.1 Heliamphora pulchella | reverse complement strand
GAGAGTACTACAGGCCCCAAGAATGTAGCTCTGATACCATGAAGAAATTGAGAAGAGAAAATAACTGTATATATTTTATGTCTATTGAAACTGTATAGTATATGGCCTATTTATAGGCGAATAGGGATAAACAATAAAGAAGATACAATATAATCAAATCAGAATAAAATCAATCTAATCAATCTAATATTCTAATCAATCTAATATTCCAACAATATCATCACATTTTCCTCGCATGGCCTGCAATCCCTTCCCTTACACCTCCTTTGTGTGCAAGTTTAACCAAAAGGGATGTACCTTGCAAATGTTGGGAGAGTATTTCACTTATGTTTTTCTTAGAGAAGTACCCTGCAGATGGCGTTGGGAAAGTATCCCACATTTCTTATTAGAGAATACCATGCTTGGTGAAGGAAGTAAAATGATGGAATTATGGTGTAGAATGCTTAGATTACCCTCCTTGAATTTTGACCCAAGATTCGTAAACTTGAAAAGGAGTACACGCCTTTGCCAGCTCGTAATGCCCCTGTTGGATACTTAATTCAATATGAAAGAATTAGGTGGCTGAAGGAACGTTTTCGATCAATAGACTTTCTCCATGCTTTGTGATTCGAGTTAATGGTCCTTACGTCAATGGAAACTTAACACAACCCAATTTAATAAACTTGGGAAATTAACGAAATTGTCATAACGAAACTCAGCATGCATACCTCTTTTCTGCACTTGCTTATTTTCTGTTGGGATGCAATAGTTTAAATTATGCTATATTTTCCTTTTATCCTTTATGCTATGGATGGATAGATTTTAGGTAGTTTTTTTCAAACATAGTTAGTTATGGCTGTAAATGTTTCTGAAATTTGTGGCTGTCACGTGTATGTTGGACTATTTTGCCGCCAAAGTCTTCACAAAATTGCCACACCCATTCCCTCATGCCACACGACACCATAACTTACTACCTCAAACCCTAACTTAGGCCCATTAAAAGCGTCCCGTATCTTCACTCTATCTACTAAATATTATTCGGTGCTCTTAGAGTAATTCTCTATATACTAAATAATACTTGTTATATATTGAGTAAAATATTAACACAAAATTGAAGAACCCCTCTATATTACCCAACAACTTTCGCGTTATAGCACTATTAGACTTGCTCCCAAAGCAACAAATAATTGCTCCGATCCACCATTATTTAAATCTAAACTTAGAATAATATTTTAATGAAGTGCGTGCTTTAAATGCTCAATAATTTAAATTTTTGTTTGCCCATGCCCATATAACATTTGTTAACAAAACTCCTATCCTAAAGTACCAGTTTGATTGGTATATTTTATATCTAATCTGTTATTAATTCTTCTACATACCTTTGAATGAAATTCACCCTCAAATCAACTTACAAAACGAAGAAGACCTCAAAAAATCTTATATACACAAAGATAATTCTTATTTTACTCGGTGCGAGACATAATCATAACAATTTCTATCATGAGCTATGAGCTTTGATTTCTTGCATTAGGTAATTAATTTTATGAGTTTTCTTGATGAACACTTAATATTGAAATATTATTATTTGTTAGTAGTTAATTTTGTGATTCTATAAATTTAACTAAATAACTTCAACGTGCATCATGTGTACTGTACTAACCTTTTAGAGAAACAAGAATAATTAAAAATTTGTGTTAATTTCTAATAATTTGAAATAGAAAGTACTAGCATAAACCTGTGCTATGTACGCACTACAAGCAAATTCTAATTTTCCGACAATAATTATTGATGAATAGAAATATCACCTCCAACGGACTACTATGGCCTACGAAATTTGACTCTTTGTCGCTAAAAACTTCATGACTAATCGCAATGAGCTAAGTTATCAACAAACTATAGCTTTTCACTATAAATTGTCTATGTTATAAAAATTAGTGTTAGAAAACTCGCACCAAGCTTGTGCCAAAATGAATTATTTTCACGCCTATAGTAATCACTTTTCGGAAACGACATATGCGTGGTCGCCAAATGACCTCGTACTTAAAACCATGTTGTTTTGATTAGTGCAGAAATTCTCAATAGTTGCCTTTGTCGTTGTTAGGGTTTCAAACCCATCTTCCCTACTTTGCACAACCCTCACTTTTGAGCATGATCTCTCTACCAAAAAACTATCGCTTTGCCTTTAGATTCAGTTATTGTTGTGCTCAGACACTGTCGTGATCTAGATTACTACCACTTCTTCAATCTTGCACAGCCTTGTATGGCTCTAGCCTTATTAGCTAACTCGTTCTCCTTGTCCTCACTTTTGTTCTTACCGCCGTTGGTCCTCATTGTCGTTGTCGTTGTCGTTGTCGTTGTCGTTATTGCTCGTTTTAGATCCAATATCCGGTATGTTGGTTTTCCAATGGCCTAAGATTTCGTTGGCAAAGGCCATTAGCAATGATTTGGCATCTTTCAGTGACAATTTCGTGTGTCAGTAAAAATGTATTTTCTTGTAATGATAGGATCGTAATTACAAAAAATAGTATAGTATGATTTTAAGATATTTTGTTTATTTGAAAATTCTCATAGTTAAACTTGTATGAAGAATCATTCAAAGAATGAGATTCAAACATATATTTTAATCAAAATATAAAAAATACAAATGATCAAATCCTTTTTTCTTTTTTTTTTTTAAACATTTTTATTTCTATCCATACCATTACAATAATTAACTTCAAGATATCAACTAAGTTATCTTTAATTTGGAATAGTTTATATTTTTTAAAATAATCACAAAATATATTGTCTTTTGAAGAATGGAATGGGATAATCAAAAGGATTTTTGATATAATCTTTATTTTAAAAAGTTATTAATTGGATAGGTTAGCAAATGAAGAGTTTAAAAATATTTTTCAAGTTTACAATTCAAGAAAAAAATAATGGGGTGAGTTAGTTAATACGATGTTCTTAAAAATATTTTAATGTATCCTTGCATGAATATGCAATGCTTAAACTTATTCTCATGTTATCACATAATATAAATCAAAATTTGAACTTGTTATAATAATCATGCTTTTATGTTCAACACATTTTGTGAATAATTCACACTAACCACATTACAAGTCCAAAATTTCTCATTTTTACAACTTAACAAACTTAGGTTACACTAAATTCAACATTATTTCAAAATTCTCAGCTTTATCTACAGAAAGTATAAAATACTTTTGGGTTGCCAAATCCTCAAATTAAATTCTAATTTTTAGACACGAGATAAATCAAGGGGTTCCTCTACAATTTCCGTGAAAAATACTTTTTAAGATATTTATTAAAAATAGATCACACAAAGCAGAGGGTTAAGACTGCCCTGAACAAAAATTTAAATATTCAGATTCTAACTTAGTTAAAGAAAAATACTTTTGAAGCATCAAATGAACTCTAAAATTTATAAATTTTTTATATGTTTCGATTTTGATGTCCCCTAAGACTTTTGTGAGGGCACCTGGTTCAATACTTAAGGAAATATTAGAGTTTTGGTCTTTTTAAGAAAATAGGTCAATATTTTTAAAATCAAAATTGTTGATTTCTAGATTTGAAAACAGTGGGTATAAAATTAGTTTGGAGGATCAATCCAATTCCATAAATTACAAATTTTGGACAGAAAATAGATCTCCTAACTTTTTTCATGAAGAACACAATTTCGAATAACCAATAAAAATAGGTGAAATAACTCTAAAAAAAATGTAACAGAATTTGCCCATTGATAAAAATAGTGATAAAAATAACTCATTTTTGGTGGATAAATAGAAAAATATGTTACTACAACTTTTGTAAAGAAACCATTTTTTGAACAAATTTCTAAATTAGGATTTTGACCTCTACAACAGGAGTTTGGTTAGAAACTATCACGTTTTGAGAGAAATTTAATAACTCAAACGATTTTCGTCTAAATCACACCAAATAATTATTTTATGAAAGTTGACATAAAAATCTATCTCTGGACATAAAACTTGACACAAGGAGATTGTTTTTCTAAAATTTACTAAAATTCTTCAAATTTGACTCCAAAAATCTAGAAATCTAGAACTAAGGTCAAAGTCACTTAACCTAGTCTCTATACTTCTTGCATGGTATAGATTTCTCATTATTCGACATGGATCATACTAAATATGTAATGTACTAGATCCAGCAAGCTTACAGTAATAAAAAAGAGTGGATCTCACTTTTATAATTCACACCCACATAACAACTAATCTCAAACAGTCCATAGTTTTTGTTTTCTTACACATTGAACTAGTTTTTACTTGTGTTCTTGATTTTAATGCCTTAAGAATGGTGAGAGAGGATTGTGATATGAGTAAGGAAATAGGGTTTTAAGATTGTTCTTACATGTATTAGTTGGGTCTCAAGGTAGAAGTAAAGGACTTAGCTTTGATACCCAACTCCTCATTCTTCTCTTCTACTTCTTTTCTTCTTTTTCTTCTTCTCTCCCACTCTCTCTCTCTCTCTCTCTCTCTCTAATCTCATATTTTTGGTCAATAGATAAGGAAAGGGGCTGATATGCATAGATGAATTTGTTGAGAATTTTGGTTCAAGTCCTGTTTGAGTTGGGATAGACTTCTAGTCTATCATACTAAATTTTATCCATAATAATTTGACTTTTTGAAGAATTCTGAAGAATGTAAATTTGCACAAATTTGATTAGTTTTGAACTTGATTAACATAAGTATGATTAGATGAGATTTCTTTTTCTCTCCTATAAATATGAATGTAGTCTTAGATTATTGGTATGCAAATTGTTTAAGAAGAAAATTAGTATGATATTGAGTGATTTGTAATCGTTTCTCTATATATTGAATTTCGTTGTCCGTGAACGTAGGCAAATTGTCGAACCACATAAATTTGTTTTTTTTTTATTTGTTTGTGATTATTCTAGATATTTTTTGCACAACTGAATTAAGTGAAGGGGTTATCATAGGAGTTGTCATAGGTCTAAGGTAAGAAACCAATGCATAGACATGCATTACTTCCTTGAGATGACAATTGAGGGATTGTGTAATGTGATGGTGTGGCTGATCATACGGAGGTGTGGGTTTATAAAATCTAATTTTGTATAAATATATTAGTACAATAATAGTCCAAGAGGGTATAATTATACTATATTGCTCAAAAACGGCTTAAAAATCAACTTAATGTATAAAAATGGTACTTTTTCTATAGAATTGTGTTAAATTAATAATTTTATGATTGACAAATTATTTTATAGTTTAGAAATATTATTTTAATATTCAAGTACATATAGAGAAAAAACTTGTGTCAAAATAAGTCTTTTTACAAAAACTTCTAAAATAAGCTTTCTAATCAAAAAATAGTGTACATAATTTTTAATTAATTAAACTAAGCTATATAAACCTATTATTTTAAATCAAATTAGATTTACAAAAATTTTAATTTTTGATTATATATATATATATATATTTTGCTTGCCTCCAAAAAGAAATTCAGGTTGGCAAAAGGGCTTTTTGTTAGGTTATAGGACTTACTATTAAGAATTAAGCTTTGTGGCTCAAATTGGACTTGAAGAATAAATTGGTTGACCCAACTAGAATTTTGGGTTAGATAGACTTCTCTCAAGATCCATAGAAAAAGTTAAGACGAAAAACTACATGAAACAAACGTGTGAGAACAAACCAAATTTTATTTATTTGTTTGTTTATTTTTGTATTTTTTGTAAGCATTAAACACGTATATTATTATTATATTTACTTCCTTGTTGTTATTATTATATCATTATTTAGTTGTTTATTTATTTATTTATTTATTTTAACGAAAAACCGAGTCAGACCCACCAGTAACCACCACTATATATCAAATCATAAAACAAATACAACATATCTTGGTTTTCATTATATGCTCACCCTCAACCTCTTAATACCAGTAAGGGTTGTCAGTAGAATCATCCTTAACCTCAACCGCGTGCATGATTATGCGCATTTATTGTGTCGATATATAAGATATATCTTGTGCTCATTTGCAAGCTTATCTAGAATGATGTGTATTGAAAAGGAAGGCAAAAAAAAGGAAAAATCGTACTATCTTAGACCACTTGAAAGACTCAAGAAAGTAGATTTGAAGGTTTCAAATCTAGTCAGTGCAAGCAGATAAGAAGGGCTAGCAAAGGATGAGGCCTGATGGAAAGGAAAGGAAATGAGATGAGAAAAAGAAGTAGAGGACAAGAGTCAAAATAACTCAGAGAGATGGAAGTAAACATCGATGAACGACAACGCATGGTGAATGAGTGGTGGTTCACTACGGTGTGCAAAGGGCAATATCACAAAGCTCCCTCTAAGGCACAACACAGGTTTACATAAGGAACAATAGAGAGAAGGGTGCCCCTTTTATACAGAGAAGAGGCCAAGTGGTAGTCGTGCTAAGCAGCCACCTTGGGTAGGCGTAGTGGTAGTCGTGCTAAGCAGCCACCTTGGGTAGGCGAAAGGACACTTGCAAAACCCATAAGAAGACACAATCGCTGAACAAAGGCCTGTTGAATTGGACACATGGTACAAATGTGATGGCACGACAAATACCTTAAGGCTGAGCTTGCTAAATTTGAACATCAGAATAAATGTGGTCAGAACAACTAAACCAGACCGAGAAACACCCATTCTTCGTCGAGCTTGACATAGAGAACGAAAGCTTGGGGCAAATGAAGGGAACAAATCCAACTTGAGTGATTGGGCCAAAAAGAGGGAGAGGGAGAAAGAAAGGGAGAGCGTGAAGAGGGAAAGAAATAGGTATTGAAATCATTGAGATGCTCGGTAATGATCGAATCATCCGCCATCTTCAAGTTGAATAATTTCTTCATCAAATATACTTTGTTTAATGCTGAAGGATTTTTGTACATCTTTTCAAAAACAAATCTATCAGCGTCTTCTCCTTTGCGATGCTGGACTTCACTAACAGTGTGAAACTTAATTGTACGGTCCCCAGGGCTTTTCGATCCAATACTTTTCATTCATCCTATAGCATCTTTTTTAGTTTCTCCCCGATCAATAGAAGATATAAGTCCTTCTAATACAAATTATCTTTGATCTGCATCCTTTAAAAAGCAAAGTTCGAGCAATTGAACTTATCAATTTTGATCATTCATTCTTCTTCCATATTGTGTTCTTCAACCTGCAAAAATCCAGAGCTTTGATACCAGTTGTTGCGGAATAATCAAAACGAGATTGCTTTAATACCAGTTGTTGGGGATTAAACACGACAAACAATCACACCCACAAGCCTCTTAAAGCACACACAGGCCACATAATAAACGAAGTAAACAAGAAACAAACCACAAGAACAAGACATACAGATTTTACATGGTTTGGCAAGTTGTGCCAATATCTACAGGCTCACACTTTCTCACCACTACTTTGGGAGAATACAAAAATAATATTTTGTGGCAAAGCTGTAGAGAAAATTATGTAAAATCTAACAATGGCCACAACCTAACTAGGTTTACAAGTACAGTCCTATAATAGATCGATTGATCCGTCTGACAGACTGATCGATTCGTTTGACAGACTGATCAATCATTCATCAATCTTGATTGATTCGTCATCAATCTTGATCAATATGTCCATCAATCCATCTGAGGAAGCTTGCAGTATTTTTGCAAACTGATCGATCAGTCGATCTACCTGTGTTTTGATAGATTTTCTTCAACAAAGTCTTCATCCTATAAAGGGCGCTCAGACCCCCTCTCACACATAAGTCATTTTAGACAGAAGTAACCATATAGAGTGGCAATGACACATTGATGTGCAAGGTGTTTCCATCGAGTCCAGGCCTAATATGGTTCATAGACTCCCACCAAGATTGATAAGAAGCTGGGGAAGAGTTATCTAGAGTCTTCGTAACACGGTTCATTATAAACACGAAGATCCCAAAAGAGATAAACTATCCTAGCTTCAAGGAGAGTGAGGAATGAGTTTTTGTACAAATACACAAAAAGGTATTAGGAGGTATACAATGACATCGAACACTGTAATAAAGAGCGGACAGTAGCTTCGTTCAAGCATTGCCTTGTCCCTAGAATCAAGTTGCAAGATTCTCTTACCAATAAACCACTTAAAGATGCCTCGGACCTCATAGTTCGGCTTGAACTATATGTGATTCAGCACTAGAAGACCAAATAAGAAAGTAAAGAAGGACGGTCTTTAAGGACTGATCAAGCTAGGGGCCGATGTATCAAATTTAAGGAAAGCTGTCAACAATATCTTCAAAGAGCCAATTTACAAAGTCCTCCCTCAAATTAGAGAAAGACCCTATTTTTCGTGGCCATTAAGGATGTCTGAGGAAGCTATAAAGGCTGCTATAAAAAAGGGATTCAATTAGAGGTGCTCTTATCATAAAGAAAAGGGACACAAGACAGAAGAATGCAAGGTGCTCAAATGACACTTGGTAGACCTAGTGAAGTAGGAGCACCTTAGTGAGTTCATCGACTTGAATGCCACGAAGGATAGGCCAAGCACCCACCTAGAGCCATCCATCATGGGGATATTACACATGATCCACCGCTTAGTTGATCGAAGTCAAAGAAACGATATTAGGGGAGCTGGGTAGAGGCCAAGGTCAAAATCCAACCATGCATAAATCTCGTTCACTAAGGAGGACTCAAAGACTGTCCAAACTTTTTAAGATTCAATGTACGAAGGATCTTGGGAGACCATGGGAGCTCGACAGAAATCATGTATTGCAACCTGTTCAAAAAGCTCAATATGGGAGAGAAGAACATGACCCTGACACTTACCCCCTCTCATGATGAAAGGGATCAAGAGGAAAACGAATCCCACCCTCAACCACTAAAACAATAGGGAAGGCCACCTCGTTGCCCCTCCTTAGGATGGTTTCACTCGTGGCAGTCTTGTCATAAAATTAAACAGAGATTGAGGCAATCATGTTATACTAGAAACGAAAAATGGCAAGGGTAGAGGAGTTCTAAACTATTTTTAAGAATTTCCCCATCCTAGAAAGTGGATGCTTGCCACAAATCAGAGGCCTCTGGGCAAAAAACAACAAATGATGAAGGGTGTACATTGAAAATGAAAAAAAAAGGGAACCCCTACTATCTTAGACCACCAGGAAAACTCAAGAAAGTAGATTTGAAGGTCTCGAATCTACTTTACCCAAGCAAAGAAGAAGGGTCGACAAAGGATGAGGCTTGATGAAAAGGAAAGGGCGTGAGATGAAAAAATGAGTAGTGGACTTACAAAAGAGTCAAAACGACTCGAAGAGATGGTGAGTCAACCCCGATGAAGCGCACGATGAATGAGCGATGGTTCACGACGGCGTGAAAAGCGTAATGTCACGAAGCTCACTCTAAGGCGCAATAGTGGTCAAATGAGGAACAATATAGAGGAGGGTTCCCCTTTTATACATAGAGAGGAAGCCAAGTGGCAGGTGTGCCCACCGATCACCTCAGGCAGGCAAAAGGACACTTGTAAAATTCTCAATAAGACACAATCGTTGACTAAAGGCCTATCCCACTAGACACGTGGTATAGATGTAATGGCATGATAAATACCTTAAAGCCAAGATTGACAAACAACTAAACTATACTAAGAAACTCTCATTCTCTACCGAGCATAACACGAAGAACGAAAGCTAGGGCCAAATAAAGGGGATTAATCCAACTTGGGTCAAATCCTTAATCGGTCAACCGGGCTCAACATAGTGGGAGGGCACCCACCATGGGCCAAGCCCACAATCATTTCCAAGTCATAGAGCTTAGCTCATACAAGGTGCCAGAGACAAGCTTATAAACATTAACAAGGGAGGCATCACCGAACTCGGGCATTAATGAGGGTTGCATAGCTGAACAAGGAATAATAATGATGATTTCTGGATAAGTACGAAGCATCAATGCGGATGGCGTGGCCGAGCTAGGAACAAGTGGAGTAGTGGCGGAGGTGGGTGCCAATGGCAGGCTTTAATGTCAATGCTATAGCGGTCGCGAATAGTGGTGATTGCGGCACAACGGTGGTGTGGTGGGAGCAAAAGAGGGAGATGGAGAAAGAAAGGAAGTGACGAGGAGGGAGATAGTGATTACGAGCAGCTAGAGATGAGAGATCACGAGTTGCGGGAGAGGAAGTATGACGAGGGATTAAACAAATTAGGGCTTTTGCGTCAACATATGAGAGTAAAGGCAGTAATTATGTCTAATTAAAATGACATCATTTTGGTTGCAAGATTATTAGAAGGATGTTGTTTTAATTAAAAGTTTTGAGATTGAACCATGTTGTCGGAAATGAATTATTTTTGCGACCAAAATTATTGCAACTAGCATTGTGTCATCGTAAATAATTATTCTTTTAGTTATTTGCATCGATAATTTTTGCCGTATCAAAGAACACTTTTTTGTGTCAAATGAGCCGTAACAAAAAAAAACTCTAAGGCAGAAAATGCTTTTTCTAGTAGTGAGTTAGGGACCATTATAATAATGATAATGAGAGTTACAAAATAAATTAGTTAAAATAATTTGCCCACTTATTTAATTTGTGGCTAAATTAATATTAACTAAAAATGTAGGTAAAATCATGAGATGGATAAAAAATAGAATTAAAAGAAAATTCTTGATAAAAGTAGATAAAAGGTATCCTCTATATTTTATGAAAGCACCGATATATATTCAAAATAATAAATAATTGAAGAAATAAAGCGACGATGTTATACCCTACTCTTTTTATTTCCTTTTATTTTAAAAATAAAGAGATGACAACTCTAGATCTAGAGCATTCCTTTTACAATCAGGAATGCATTTATTATAAGTTTCGATTTTTAAATTCAAATCCAAATTGAAAAAAAAAAATTTACTATCTATTTTGTTAGGTATTTTTTATCATTTAGTTTCTTTTTTCTCCAATAATATTTTAAGCTTTTTGTTTTTGATTTTTTGGTGTAAGGTCCATAAGTAACAAATCATACAATATTAGGTCCAATAAAAAATATTTTAACTCTTAAAGTTCATTGTGTAAAATTTGACTAAAATACCCAGTAAACAGATAAATTTATCCGTTTGCATAATAAACAGATCAAACAAATAAATTTATCTATTTGTATATCAAATAGATAAATTTACCTCTTTGCGTATATGGTGAAAGCCATCATCAAAGCTATTGCCTTTATAAACCCAGACGAACACAAAAGCAAAGTCATTGATTAGGAAAAATCAAAAGAGAAAGATATGTGAAGAGTCAAAAGAGAATTGCATATATATATATATATATATATATATATATGTGTGTGTGTGTGTGTGTGTTCACACACAGAGCAAAATCAAAAAGAAACAAACAAGACCCGATAAAGGAGCAGAAGGGAATGCGGGTTTTGCTCGTCTATGGATGACCTCGAAATCATGGATGATCAGGTGCATGAAGTAAGGGTGATTTTATTCATAAAATTACCAAATATTAAATTAAAGGACCTTAGATTTTGAAACTTTTAGAACAAGCTAAAAAAAATTTAAGTGAACTAAATACTGTACAATGACTAAGATTTGGATTTATGACTAATTATCCAATTTTTTTAGTTGGGTTGATTTAAACTTCAAAATAATACTAATAAAAATCATGTTTAAGTAAAAATCTTAAACACAACACAATCGTATTAAATGCAAACGTGATTCTATCATTTCAATCCCTTCAATACTAATAAAGGTTAATAGTTATAAATTATTCAAAAATACACTTTTATTTTTATGTTGTAAAATATTCAGAAATACACTTTCTATTTTTATATTGTAAAATATTTTTACTATTATAATGTGTTGTTAAAATTTATTTACTTGTAAATGTTAGGAACATCATCAAGCTAATCAAATTTTTAACGTTTTCTTGTGAGTTCATGAAGTCTCTTGAGTAGATTCTCAAGGATTCAAAATCTGGTGGTAGATTCCGTCAGTATTTGAAATCAGATGGTGGATTTCAACAGCAGTCAAGCACAGAATTAATATACGTGGATTCGGAAAGAGTAAACTTACATTCGTAAGTTGTGAATTCAACGGTTGTTTACAAGATTCTCTTATAACCAATAACTTGTTATAGTGCTTGATCTTTCAGAACTTGGATTAGTCCCATAGTTTTTACTCAGTTTGGAATTTTTCACGTAAAAATCGTTGTGTCACGTGTCTGGTTATGGCTGTTTATTTATTTGTTGGATTGTGTGGTTGATTTAATTATCTTGTGGCGTTTAACTTATTAAGATAAATCAATTAGTGCAAATTTGTCTACAAAAGAGGTTTTTCAATTGGTATCAGAACGAATTACTTAATATTTTTCTAAAAAAATTTTTAAAGTGTGATCCTACGATTGATTTGCAAAGATGGATTTGCTTGAGAAAAAAATTTTAACTATTAAATCATCTATTTGTCTTAGTCCTACGTCCATCTATGAAAATTTACAATGTCAGTAAATTAATCATGACTATAGTATTGGTTATGAAACTGAAGATTGTGAGTCTTTTCAACATTCATATGAAAAATTGTATGAAAAAACCTTCAAGTTGACTAGATTAAATTTAAAATTGGCTTCAAAAAATTTTGCTTGAAAAAGAAAGAAAAAAAATCTAAAGGAAGAGTTGTCTAAAACTCAATTAGACTTTAGTCAATTAAAAAATCAAAGAGTCATCTTATCTGAAAAATTAATTACTGTTGAAAAAGAGAGGAATGATTTGACTGAAACATGCAAAAATTATGAAAATAATTTTGTTAATCTTAAGAAAAATTTGCATGAGAATGTCGAGTTAAATAAATGTCTTGAGACTAGATTAATTAAATTAGAATGTGTTCATGATATTTCTAATGCTACTCTCGAGAAGTTTAATGCAGGATCAAAAGTTTTGGATGGCATTCTTGTTAGCCCAAGGGCTTTTTAATTTGATTTTGATAATTTTCATAATTTATTTTCTAAAAATAAATGATTTTAAATGGATAATATTTTATATTTTCAAAATAAAAGTGTTAACACATTTTGAACAATCAAAGTTGA
>JAULJZ010073336.1:0-12989 GCA_032270985.1 Heliamphora pulchella | reverse complement strand
AATTAACTTTGGTTGCACGGGTTTATTTTTGATCGTTCGACGTCAAAATTTTTATCTGGAGCCCGTTTCGGCGTTTGTCTATCCAATTTTTTTTTTACCGAAAATCGTTTATAAAAACAATGATCTTGGTAATATTACCACCAACAAATACTCCTTTTGTACCCTTAAAAATCATGACCGCAATTTATATTTGTCACAGCCGTGAGCTTTTTTATTCTGTTCTTTGCGATGACTTTATATTTGTCACGACCGCCTATTTTGTGACTATTTTTGTCACAACTGCAATATATTTTGCTACGTTCATGAGGTTTCTGCATGTCCAGTAGTTTAAATATGAAATTGTAGTCTCTTCTATTTATTATGTACTTCTTGTTTATAGTATGTTAAGGGTAAAAATATTGTTGTATGACCCTTAGACATTTATTTGTTTGTTTTATCACTTATTCGCATATTTTTTGTTTTGTTTTGCTCAAACGATTCGTGTGGCATATTTAGAAATAACAACCAAGTTGCATGACCCTAGGAATTGTAGTTAGGATTTTGTTTCATTGATTGCTTTTGTTTGAACTCTCTTTAACCTCCTGTTCTGTATATGTTATCTTTAAAAAGTTTACAATAAGAACCAATATTGACAAAGTAGAAGCTAACCTCACAGTTGGGCGAAAATAGTGCGTAACACCTTTCCTTTTCGTACCTTAGTCCCCAAACTCTTTTTTTCTCTGATTACATTTTTAAAAGATTTGCAGCCTTCTTTTGTTTTTCTTTGTTTTTTTTCAAAAATCAAGTGACAACTCCATTTTTTTTAAAAAAGATGCTCAGATATATTTTGAATTTTCTTGTTTGAAAAGAAAAGAATTTTTTTCTAAAAACAATAGGTATCCAGTGCATCCATCCCCACTAAAGAAAACATCCGCAGCTTTTTCTAGCGATTTCGTTCGGGACTGGTTTTTTTAAAAAATCACAAGGGATTAATTTGAAATGTCAATGGTTCTTGTTGTAACCTTTTCTACGGTATTTGCATTAACATTTGCATATTTGTGTGCTTAGTTCGCAATCCCCTGCTCCGCCTATTCGTTACCCCGTTCATTTTACTATCCTGGGGCTATGTCAAGGAAGCTAGCAAGCTTTCTAGCCACATATTTTCTTAGATGTGGCAAAAAGAGTTATTGTGTATCATTTGACCATGCCTTGCACTATTCCTAGCATTGGGTGGTATATTCTTGACTTTATTCAGAAGGTACACTGAGTGCAAACCTATCAGCCTTCTCATGTTGCATATAGATTCTTTGAACCCTTCTTTTAGGATCAATAAATCTTATAAGATTATGTGATTTTCTTTTTATGGATGCTTTTGTTTGTATAGTTAGCACCCCGATTATGATTAGTCTTCGTCTTCTCAATCGTCATCGAGAGTGAGTTATTTTGACTTTAGGCCCAGCTAACGAGTCTTCCGAATTACGTGAGTCCTTTTATTTCAGAGACCCAGCATAATAGCACCGAGAAGAGTGGGCCCGATCTCTAAGTGAAAGACTCAAATGTACCAATCAATTGAGATTGTCGATGGCAGACTCGGAACTGACCATGGCTAATATGATGAGGACAATTCTAGAATTGCAACGGACTGTTGAAGGAGTCAGTACCACTATAACAAATCAGCCTAGGATCCAAACTTAGTGTTAGGCTTAGATCCAAGCTTTATAGACCTGGGTTACAGACCCTAATGTGGTTGTTCCGAATGACCCTAAGGATGGTGTGGGAGATAACATTTGGGATGATAATGTAGGACCTGAGGGAGCCTAACCAGCAGTTGTACAGCCCGTCTGGTCCGAAATCTCAAAAGTTATAGCCACCAAGGAGTTGATCTTATCTGACAAGGTCGATAAGTTAGAGAAGCTTTAGAGGAAAGCCCAAGGAATTGAGGATTATATGCTAGATGTCGAAGGACTCTGTTTATTCCCTGATGCTAAGCTACCCGAGAAGTTCAAAATGCCCGACATGGAGAAATTTGACGGGACTAGGGACCCGATGATCCATCTGAGGATGTACATGGAAACTCTATCGCTAATGGGTATCAATGATCAGTTGAAAGCCTAGCTTTTCCAGTGATCTTTGTTAGGAGCCGCTCAGAAATGGTTTCTGTCTTTAGATGCTACCAAAACAAGAATGTGGGAGGACATTGCCACTACATTTGTCAATCAGTACAACTATAACATCCAGCTTGATGTCACCACTTAGGAACTCGAGACCACCCGGCAGGAAGCCAAAGAATCTTTTGTTAAGTTTTTGACCCGATGGAGGGCTAAGGCAGCTAAGATAACAAATCAACCCACTGAGAAAGAGCAAGTGAGAATGGTGGTGAAGAACTTGCAACCACAATTCTGTAAATATCTGATAGCATAGCCGCTTATGACATTTGAGCAGGTTTTCGATGATGGAATACATATAGAAGACACACTGTAGTTTGGGGATATTGAGAAGGGAGAATCGAGTCAAAAAATGGTTCGAGAATTGTATGCCAGTAATCCGAACAATGCCACAAATGTCGTGAACTGAAGCTATGAAGTGAACTTGCTGAATCCCAACCCGAATCAAGCTAGCCCATCTGCCCAGCTAGCTGCCTAAAATTCACCCCGAAACCAAAAGAGAACCTTCACCCAACTCATTAAACCCTTAACATCCATCCTGAGCCGTCTGATTGAAAGGAGTCTCCTAAAGCCTTTGGAGCTGACCCCGCCTCCTAACCCTTTACCACTTAGATATAATCCTACCCAGTACTGTGCCTTCCACTAGGGGCACGGTCACTTAACCAACAATTGCATGAGGCTCTGGCATGATATTCAAGACTTGATAGACAACAAGGTGATTCTTCCGCCAACTTCCATTTAAAAGCCGAATGTTACCACCAATCCTTTGCCGAACAATGCAAACCAGCAAAATGTGAACTCCGTTGAAAGAGAGTCGGAAGGATTTGATCCCACAAAATTCATAGTCTCCACAATAGAAGCAAAGCCAATTATAGTTCTGTCATCCGATCCAGAGGTACTGCTTCTCAACGACCTTTTTCAGGATTTGATAGAGGATGGTTTTGATAATTTTCCAATCATTATCATCCACGAGGAGGAAGCTCCTCCCCCTGTCAACGGTAATGATAAGGAAGATGAAGAAATTAGACGAATGTGGGAAGATTTGGTCTGTCTTGTGCATTAGATGATTTAGAAGAAGCAGGAATCGACATTAAATTGCATGTCCTGACCATCCCGAGAGACGATACATCCTAGCATTGAGAGGTAGCTTGGTATGGAAAAGTCAACCCGAGTTTTGGAACAAAAGAAATAGGGAAAACAGTATCATGGAAAAGTTTTAATCGAAAAAAATAAGAAATGCAAGCTAAACCTATAATTGAAGACACTGTTCTAATAAATCTTAATAATAAAAAAGATCCACAAATGGTTCAGGTTGGTTCTACGCTGTCTTTAGAGGAATATGAACAATTAAACTTTTTATCAAAGGAATTTAAATATGTTTTTGCATAGTTCTACGAATACATGACTTGCATAGACCCTGATATCGTACAACATCAAATCCCTTTTTTTTCCAATGCCAAATCTGTCAAGTAGAAGCTCAAAAGGATCAGGCCAGATTGGGCGCTCAATATCAAGGAAGACGTCACTAAACAGATAGATGCCGAATTTTTCATGGTTACGGTGTATCCGAAGTGAGTTGCCAACATCGTCCCAGTACCAAAAAAAGATGGAAAGATCCGAGTATGTGTCGACTTTAGAGATCTCAGCAGGACTAGTTCCAAGGATGACTTTTCTCTCCCCCACATAGACGTATTGGTAGATAGCACCACCAAGAATGCGCTCTTATCTTTTATGGATGCTTTCTCAGGGTACAATCAGATTTTGATGGCGTTGGAAGACCGAGAGAAGACTACCTTCACGACACCTTGGGGCACCTATTGTTACAGGGTCATGCCGTTCAGACCAAAGAACGCAGGAGCAACTTATCAAAGGGCTGCGACTGTTGGAGGCAAACTGCTAAGATCATTAATTTAAATACAATTTTTTCGATAAAAAATACTAGACGGGTAATCGCCAAAACAGGCTTCAGTTTAAATTTTTTTGACATCGAACGGTCCAAATAAAACTCGTACTCCCAAAGTTAGATTCAGGATTATACCTTTCGAAATCTAGTAGAATGATTTCGATTACTGTAACAATCACGAATGTGAATCCTTTGAGTTAAAGTCCTTATCAAGCTTTTTACTATATTCTCTAATGCGAGTCACGATCATAGAGTGGGTTACGATCTATTGTGATCTTGAACCTGTTAATCTACCCACCTAGGATTTACGTCGAAATCTTAATTCAATAATGTGTGGAATGTAGGTTAGGGTTAGCATAACTGCATATATGTAGGGTTACAGTAGGGACCTGTAGAGTAAATATGATTTGAACTTCTAATGTAATTATAAAATTCGCCTGCCCCACAAACAATTTCATAAAAATATAATTTACAATTCATACCACTAAAGAATCATAATTGCACTCCCAAACACATTCTCAAAACTAATTATTCGAGCTCATATTATTAAATGCTTAACTCATCTTCCCACGTTAAGATTTTTGATACCCGCCAATTAAATTTAATTACTGACAATTTGATTTAATCGGGTTCTTAAAATTCTTTAAGCCATTCTGCTTAACTTATTTGACGATCGGATAATTAAATCCACCTGCAGGGTTTGACCCGATCAAAACTTATAAGCTTTTTTAAGGGGGTATCATCAATCTTGAACAATCGGGGACGTGGATTCCGTTAATAATTAATATTCGCTATATATTTAATACCACTATCCAACTCACCGAAAATATTGACTCATAAAAGATCGCACCCTCTAATGAATTAAAACAACAAATATTAAATATACGCGAATATTAATTATTTCAGGATTTAGAGTATAAGCACTCTTAATAATCTTGAGTGTGAATTAATTTATATAGCTAGTCTAAAATTAATTACTCCAATGTGGTCCTGTTCAATACAGAAAGTGTATTAGTACAGAGAATCGGAACAATAGACAACACTATTATCTGTTTTCCGTAACTAAGGCATGTCTACTAAAATTCTGTGCTATAATTATACCGATGGTTTGTCCAATTCTATCTAAACTATGAATCATAAACTAATATTATGTAAGAACCTATAATCTGGTCTTCTGTGTGCAAGCCGTACTCTACACACCAGATTAAATACTATAAAAAATAAAGAATATCCACGTATAACATTAAAGAAATGATATTGCATACATTGCTCGTTAAGATTCTCATAAAATAAAAAATAATTTTATTAAAGAATAAAATTAAATACAAAAACCAACAAAATTTTTAGTTTCTTGATATACAATCATGACAATCTCCCACTTATATTCAGAATCATGCTGCTATACATTTGACTCCCATGCCCTCTACATGGCTCTCAAAAGTTTTAGCCGGTAGGCTCTTTGTAAAAGGATTGCAAGGGTATCCCTTGATGCAATCTTGATCACAGCAACATCACATCTCTGTACAATTTCTCGTAACAGGTGATATTTACGCTCAATGTGCTTTCTTTTCTTGTGAACTCTTGGCTCATTCGAGTTTACAACCGCTCTGCTACCATCACAATAAAGTGTAATAGCTGACTGAACTACAGGCACCGCATCTAGATCCAACATGAAGTTTCTGAGCCAAACAACCTCCTTTACTGCTTTAGAAGCTGCCACGTACTCGGCCTCTATGGTGGAATCAGCAATGCTGGACTGTTTGATACTCTTCCAACTTATAACTCCACCTCTCAAGGTAAACACGTATCTTGAGATAGACTTATGAAAATCTTTGTCTGACTGGAAGTCCGAGTTTATTACCTTAAAGGTACTAAACTATCTGCCTGGTAAATTAACATATAATTCTTAGTTATTTTCAGGTACTTAATTATATTTTTACCTCAATCCAATACTCCTGTCCTGGGTTAGACTGAAACCATGCTAACGGCAAAATAAATGTTACGTCTAGTATAAATCATAACATACATTAGGCTTCCTTATACTGCCGAAGTATAAGGAACTATCTTCATCTTTTTTATCTCATTAGGTGTTTTAGGATACTGATCCTTGGATAGAGTGATTTCATACCTAAAAGGAGAAACTCTTTCTTGGAATCCAGAATACTAAAACAAGTAAGGATGTCATCGATATACTTTGCTTGTGGTAAGCCTAACATCTTTTATTTCTAATATCGCAAAAGCTTGATCCTATGGATGTGATTGGCTTCTCCCAAGTTCTTCATATCGAGCTGCCGAGATGACATTACTTTTTCCGATGATAATACTCCCACATCGTTTCTGATGAGCAAGATATCATCTACATAAAGTACTAGAAAGATCACCACGCTTCCATCATGCTTCTTGTACACATAGGACTCATCTGGAATTTGATTAAAATCATAAGACTTTATGACTTGATCAAACCGAGTATTCTAAGACCTCGATGCTTTTTTAAATTCATAAATAGATCTTTTAAGCGTGCACAACATGTGCTCTTTGCCCTTTGCTATAAAATCGTTTCGTTGTACCATATAGATACACTCGAAAAGACTTTCGTTAAAAAAAATTGTCTTGACATCCATTTGTCAAATCTCGTAATTGAAATGAGCCACAATGGATAAGAAAATTCGGATAGACTTAAGCATGGCTACCGGCGAAAAGTTTTCCTCATAATCGATCATTTCTTTTTGAATGAACCCTTTTGTAATAAGCCTAGTTTTGAAAGTTTTTACCTTTTTCGTCAGCTCCTCTCTTTCTCTTATAGATCCACTTGCATCCGATGAATTTTATCTATTCAGGTGGTTTTACAAGTTTTCAGACTTGATTAAAATACATAAATTTTATCTCTGAATTCATAACCTTGATCGTAAGTGTGTAATCCCAAGTGGGGGTGAATTGGATTTAAAAAATTATTTAAGTATAAAATTTAAGTATGCCTTTTAGTTCACTTATAAGTATTAATACCAAAATATATTTTTAGGTATGTCTTCTTGTTGAAAAACTAAAGTACCAGTATATTTGAAATGACTTAAAATAATAAGTTTCTAAAAGTTGTAAACACAAATGAAGATGTTAACTTAAAGTCTTTTTTGATTGAAGATAACAATGCAAATGTACTTTAATTTTAATTCACAATATTTAAATCTTCTTGTTAACTAATACTTGTCTTATTTTAACGATATAAGTATAACTTTCAATATTGATACTTTTCAAATATGACTTTTAGAATAATATACAAGAATTTTTAACTTGACAATATTTCTTACAAAGTGAAATGAAATGATTCAAAACTTTTCTAGCTCTAGGAAATTAAAAGATGCGAGAAATAAATGATTCAAGTGCAAGTGTATGTGAAGCAGTGACAAGCAACAATATAATAAAGTAAAACAAAAGAAATGAGCAAGCTAGAAGATGGACACCACGATTTTTACAAGGTTCGGCGCTACGGCCTACGTTCTTGCCTCAAGCTAACCGTTATGAAAATTTCTTACTATCTCTTCTTCAATTGGCGGAGGAACCTCTGTCCTTAGTCTAGGTGAAATAGCCTCTCTTAAAAATGTACCATTCTCAAGCAATTCAATCCTTGTAGGCGGATTAGCCTCTTTTGAGAAACACCATTCTCAAATACAACAGATGATAAGAAGAAGAAGTACAAATGATGCTCCTTCAATGAGAAGATAAGTACGAACAATGAAAGCACTAAAATCACTTCTCAAAAAATATAACAATGAAACTCAACAAGAAATCTAATGATTTTCTCTAAAAAATATGAATGAAAAACTCAAGAATTTGAAACACAAAGAGATTGTATATGAGAGAATGTTTGAGAGATTTTGAGTGAATAAAACAAGAGCTCAAAGGCTCTATTTATAGGTTTCAAAATTAGACTAGCCATTGGGCTAAGTAGACTAAGTTCAAACTAGCCGTTTTCAGCAAAAATTCAAATTTAAGCTTGTTCGGTCGACTGGAGAAGCTAGTTCGGTTGATTGGACCATACTTTAGTCGACTGGATCTCAAGAGTTAGTCGATTGAACTGCTTTAGATCTGAAAATTAATTTTTGGCAGTTCAATCAGTCGCCTGGATAGAAAGTCTTAGTCAACTGGATCATTAAAAATCTAAATTTTTATCTTTTCAAAATATTTTGATCACTTTTTAATTTGAAAAAAATATTTTAAGACTTTTTAGGATTCCTATGTGCTTCAAAGAGATATTCATGAGATTAGTAAATGTACATAGATCCTAAAATATAAAATTTAAAAATTATTCTTCAAGCCTTTAATATCTTAACTCTTGCATCTTGTTCCAAAATTTGTTGCCAAAGGATTTAATTTGAAACTATGCATCATGGCTTCTACTTTGTATCTTGGATTGCGCTAAGCGTATATTTTCTGTAAACAATCTTAATTTGCACAATTATATATGTAAGTTTCTTATCATCAAAATTGGTCATTGACGCCTTGTTAGGCCAACAAACCTTTTGCTAAAGATCTGCATCTTTGTCCTAGAGTGATTCGGTGTAATTACATGATTTGGTATTTAGTTTTATTGGGATTCTGTTAAAAGACTCTCTCAAGAACATATACCGATCAAGTTGATGAACAACTTTTCTAGTACAACGAAGTACTACCTACGTATGTGTACTAGCAGTAACGCGCTGCGCAAAATTTGAGCCTTGTGCACCATTACCCATATGCTCGTCTGACATGTTAATGGTAGCACCCTAATCTGATTTCGGATCAGCACCGTCCCGATAATCATCCCACTACGACGAGACAATGGGATATCAGTGACTTATGGTTCCTCTTTTGTTCTACTGGTATTGCCTTTCTATTCTTCTAGAGCAATCTTACTTATAGGTTCGTGGTCTGTAATATAATCATCTTCCAAGAATTAGGCATTGGTGCTAATAACAACCTTCTGATCATTAGAATTATAAAATAAATCACCATTCGTTCCCTTAGGATACCCGACAAAGAAACAGACTTCTATCCTCGATTATAACTTACCCGCGTTCCCTTTCAGCACATGTGCTGGACACTCCCAAATTTGAATATGTCTCTGATTAGGTTTGCGCCTAGTCCACAATTCTGTGGGAGTAGAAGATACTGACTTAGAAGATACCAAGTTCAAAATATAAGCCACTATTTCTAATGCAATTCCCCAAAACGAATCGGGTAATTTTGAATAACTCATCATCGACCTTACCATCACTATAACAGCCCTATTCCTTCTTTCTGCTACACCATTCTGCTGTGGAGTGTCCGGTGCAGTCAACTGATATATAATTTTTTCTGACGACAAGTAGTCTCTAAACTCTCCAAAGATGTACTTGCCACTATGGTCGGATCGTAGTAATTTGATACTTTTACCTAGATACTTTTTCACCTTCGCCTTAAATTTTTAGAATTTCTCAAAGTATTCAGATTTACGGTGCATTAGGTAAATGTATTTATACATTGAGTAATCATCAATGAAACTGATGAAGTACTCAAAGCCACTTCTAGCCCGGATAGTTATAGGACCACACACATTAGAGCGAACCAGTTTTAACGGTTCTTTAGCTCTATAACTTTTGGTCGAAAAAGGCTTCTTAGTTATCTTACCCTCTAAGCAGAATTCATATGCTCGAAGTGCCTCCACTTCTAATGAACTTAAAGGTCCATCTTCTACCAGTCTATTTATCATCTTTAAATTAATATGACCCAAGCGTAAGTGCCAAAAAAATGTTTGGTTCATTAAAGAAGAAACCTTTCTCTTTTATGGTAAATTAGATGTATTATTCAATTTAGTTAGTTGCAATGTATGAGAGATATGAGATATAACATACAGATCACCTACCAATGTACCAGAACAAATAAAATGGTTATTTTTTTTAATAACCACAGAGTTATTAAAATGAACAGAATATTTGTTCTTCACCAAATTAGAAATCGAAATTAAATTCCTTCTTCTAATAGAAGGCACATAAAGACAATTTTTTTTAAGTAAAACTCTATCTCTACTAAAACTAAGAATGACATCACCTACTGCAACTGCTGCCACCCTAGCATTATTGCCCATATATCGATAAATTTTTTTCATCACTGAGCTGCTTGGTTTCTTGAAACCCTAGTAAAGAATTGCAGACATAATTAGTGGCTCTTATATCTATACACCAAGTACCGGTAGATAACACCGCTAAACATTTTTCAACCACTAGTGAATATAAGTTACTTTACTTGTTCTGCTTATTGAGAAAAACTGGACACTTCTTTTTCCTATGCCCCAACTGGTTACAGTGATAGCACTAGCCTCTCAGCTTCTTCACTCTAGCTTTTTGCCCCTTAGCTGCTTTTGGACCTATGCCTCCCTATTTTTAAACTTTTTTCATTTTCTTGTCTTTCGGCTTAGAGGAAGAATTTTTTTCAGCCACATGCACACTATCTGGCTTCCTAAGAACACCATCGGCTGCTTGAAGAAGTTCTTGAAAAAGTTCTGCCAATGAAAAGCTTAGCTTATTCGTGGAATAATTCAGGTAGAACTTCTTAAAACTATCTGGCAGCAACTGGAGTATGATATCGACTTGGATTTTTTCGTTAATCTTAGCTCCTAGGATCTCCAATTTATTTAGAAGACATATCATCTTCAGAACATGATTCCTAACTGGGGTGGCTTCAGTCATGCTTGTATTTATCAGAGATTTCATGGCCACCTGCCCAGCAGCGCGATTTTGATCCCCAAATATTTTTTTGAGGTTCATAATCATGTCATAGGTACTGGGCATAGATTGATGTTGATACTGCAATACGTTTGACATAGAAGCTAAAATATAACAGCGAGCTATCTAATTAACTTTCTGCCACTTCTGATAAGTTCGAATTTTCTGTTGGTCACCCCCACATCAGGTACTAGTGGACAAATCTCAGATAATACAAATTTATAGTTCTCGGTAGTTAGGATAATATTTAAGTTCCTTTTCCACTTTACATAGTTTGGTTCTGTTAGTTTATTTTCTTTGAATATGGTCACTAGTGTATTGAAAGTTATTTTAATCCTGAGAATCATATAATTAAAAATCATTAATTATGCCGAGCAAAATTTTGAATTTTATTTTAAATTAGTTTTCTCTACCATTTAAAAAAAATTTACCTGTGGTCTGGTACCCTGTGAATAATCTGTCTCGATGGGAGGGCGTCTACTATCCATTATTTGTTCAGATAGGCCAATTCCTATTAATTTTGCTATCTAGATAACAGACCGTGTCAAGTAAAATTAAATAGCTGACGTAGTTTCGGTTCAATAAAAAATAGTAGTGACTTAGATAGAAATAATACTATTATTTACAGTTACGTGTTAACCATCACTTAATTCTGAATTAATCGCTTCGTTATTAATCTTTCAGATAGAAAAGTGATCCACACTAATGATTATCCAGAATTATCCTTGAAGGAGGTTCGTACCGGCGATACCGTAATTAATTCTGTCTAATGGGGAGGAAGGCCTTGCTGTCAACATGTAGAATTAATTACATCATCTACGAACTAGTAATGGAGACCGCTGAATTTATCTGTGAATAAATTTTCTCTTCTACTTAGTTTTTTAAAATATTTTTGAGATTTATAAAAATTGTTTAATTACAATAACTTTATTAATTTTAAAAAATCACACGATCTGAAAGATTTTAATTTTTTTAAACTATCTTTTTGTATTTTAATGTGTAACAAATAGAATATTCTAAAATTCTTATTTATTTAAAAAATTAATTTTAAATGAAATAAAGAATTTTATTTTATTTTTCAAGTTACACATTTTTTTTGAAAAATAATAATTTATTAAAATTAAACTATTCCTTTTAATTAACTCAAAATTCAGAATTAATTTTCACATTTTTTAAGATATTCGATTTAAAAAAATCATCTTAAACGTATTATTTTATAACAAAATAAAATATCTAATTTTTTTTTAAAAATATTAATTTTAATTAAAAAAATTAATTTTATTTTTTCGTTACAAAAATTAATTAAAACTGAATTTTTTTGAATTAATTAAAATAAATAGAAAATATAAAATAACAATTATATCATCAACACAGTTTAAAAATATAAGTGCAAGATATATATGTTCCGATTTTATGATCGAATCAAAATTTTATTGAGTTTCATCCTCTTGTTAAACAATATATTTGAAATTAATCAATCTCATCAGAATCTGTTTCTCGGTATCCAAAATCTGTCAGGAATCTTCGTAACACAGTGCTATAATTATACAACAGCATCTGAGTCCAAAAACCACCAAAATAGCTGGCCATAATAGCCGAGCCACCAACCACCGCCAGCGCGGCCTAAGCCGTCACCTTCGCGCGGCTTTTGCCACCCACTGCCGCCGCCTAGTAGCTGGTGCCGCCGCCATTGCTTTTTACTGCTCCTTCTGTGGTTGTTTGGGCTCCAATTTTTTGCTGTTTCTAGCACTGATATATAGCCATATAATTCCTTGAAGAACGTTCTAAAAACAGTCCCAAAGAAATATCAAAACAGCATCCAAGAATAGCCTTGCCGCCTCCATTGCTTGTCGCCGCTACCGCGGTTTTTTGTGCCGATTTTTGCGGTTGTTTTTCACAACTTTTTAGACTATGTTCCAGCCATATTTTACTGCTGTTTTATGCCTAAAAATCTGCTCAAAAATGATTTCGAAAATAACTCAAAAAAATACCAAAAATTGTTGGGAATGTATACTGAAAAGTCATGCTTTTATGTATTTTATTCTGGATCCCTGGCATATTAATGAAAAACAATTTGAGACTGTTTTGCATTTATGATTTCATATTTATATTTGTGATGTATGAATATATAGTCCGTATATTCTATCCAGTATTTGACTCGGTGCGTGCTGCACGGAAGATCGGGTCAAAGGTTCTGACAGATTA
>JAULJZ010073325.1:0-12989 GCA_032270985.1 Heliamphora pulchella | reverse complement strand
TTTAATTTAATCGGCATCTTGATATTCCTTAAGCCCTTCCGCTTAACTTATTTGACCGCCGAATAATTAAATCCACCGGTAGGGTTTGGCCCAGTCAAAACTTATAAGCTTCCTTAAAAGGGTATCGTCAATTCTAATCTTTCGGAATGTGAATTCCGTCAATAATTAATATTCGCCATATAAATAACACAGTTATCCAACTCACCGGGTATATAGACCTATATAAGATCACACCCTCTAATGAATCAAAATAACGAATATTAATTATACGCAAATTAATAATTATTTTAGGATTTAGAGAATAAGCACTATTCATAATAATCTTGGGGTGTAAATTAATTTATATAGTTAGTATAAAATTAATTACTCCAAATGTCACATTCAATACACACAAAGTGTACTAACACAGAGAGTCGAAACAATAGACGACGCTATTATTTGTTTCTTGTAACTAAGACAGGTCTACTAAAACTCTATGTTACAGTCGTATCAATGGTATGTCCATTTTCATCTAAACTGTGAACATAAAACTTATATTCTGCAAGAACCTAAAACCTGATCTTCTGTATACAAGTCATACTCTACACATTATATTAAATATTATATAGAATATCGGACATCCGAGCATAACATTAAAGAAATGATACGCATACATTGCTCATAAAAATTCTCATAAAATAGAAAATTAATTTTATTAAAAAAAATAAAATTAAATACTAAAAATATGGTTTTCAGTATACCAACCTTAACAATCTCCCACTTATACTCAAAATCATGTTGCTATACATTGACTCTCATGCCCTCTACATGACTATCAAAAGTCTTAGTCGGTAAGCTCTTTGTAAATGATCTGCAATGTTGTCTCCTGATGCAAGCTCTATATCTGACTGAAAATCTGAGTCTGTGTACCCCAAAGGTACTAGACTGTCTGCCTGGTAAATCAATATATAATCCTTAATTCTTTTTAGGTACTTGATTATATTCTTTTTTGCAGTCCAATACTCCTGTCCTGGATTAGACTGATATCAGTTAACTATGCCAACGGTAAAGCAAATGTCGGATCTAGTGCAAAGCATAGCAGGCATGAGGCTTCCTACTGCTGAAGCATAAGGAACCACCTTCAACTTCTCTATCTCATCAGGTGTCTTAGGACACTGATCCTTGGATACAGTGATTTCATGCATGAAATGAAAAAACTCTTTCTTGAAATCTTGCATGCTAAAACGCGTAAGGGTATTATCGATATATTTTACTTGTGATAAGCTCATCATCTTTTGTTTCTGATCTCGCACAAACTTGATCTCAAGGATGTGACTAGCTTCTCTCAAGTCCTTCATATCGAACTGCCCAGATAACCATACTTTAACTGTAGATAATACCCCACATCGTTTTCAATGAGCAAGATATCATCTATATAAAGTACTAAAAAGATCACCACGCTTTAGTCACGCTTCTTGTAGACACAGGACTCATCTAGATTTTGATAAAAACTATAAGACTTAATGGCTTGTTTAAACCGAGTGTTCCAAGACCTCGATACCTACTTAAGTCCATAATTGGATCTCTTAAGCTTACACAACATGTGTTCTTAGCCCTTTGCAATGAATCAGTATGGTTGTATCATATAGATACACTCTTCAAGACTTCTATTAAGGAAAGCTATCTTGACGTCCATTTGCCAGATTTTGTAATCGAAATGAGCGGCAATGGATAAGAGAATTCGGATAGACTTAAGCATAGCTACCAGCGAAAAAGTTTTCTCATAATCGATCTTTTCTTTCTAAGTGAACCCTTTAGCAACAAGCCTAACTTTGAAGGTTTCAGCCTTCCTGTCTGCTCCTCTCTTCCTCTTATAGATTCACTTGCATCTATTAAATTTTATCCCTTTAGGTGGTTCTACAAGTTCTCAGACCTGATTGGAATACATAGATTTTATCTCTGAATTCATAACCCTTTGCCAAAGATTTGCATCTTTGTCTTGAAGTGCTTCATTGTTGTTATAGCGCTCGGTATCTAATTCTGTCGGGATCTTGTCAAAAGACTCTCCCAAGAACATATACCGGTCAGGTTGATGAACAACCCTCCCACTACTACGATACACTACCTATGTTTGTGTACTGGCAGTAATACGCTGTGTAGAATCAAAACCCTGTGCATAGCACCCTGTTCTTGAGTTGCACATGCCCCGATAATTCTCCCACTACGACAAGGTAATGAGATATCACTGACTTGTTCTTTTGTTTTACTGGTATTTTTTTTCAGTTCTTTCATAACAATATTACTTTTGGGCCTGTAATCCATAATATAATTCTCTTCTAAAAATTGAGCATTGGTGTTGACAATGATCTTATGATCCTTAGGATTATAAAACAGACCACCCTTCGTTCTTTTGGGATACCCTACAAAGAAATAGACTTCTGTCATCGGTTCCAACTTACTCGCATTCTCTTTCAGCACATGTGCTGGACAACCTAAAATCAGAATGCGTTTCAGACTAGGCTAGCGCCCGGTCCACAATTATGTGGGAGTAGAAAGTACTGACTTAGAAGGTATCAAGTTCAGAATGTAAGTCACTGTCTCTAAAGTGAGTCCTCAAAATGAATCGGGTAAATCTGAATAACTCATCATGGCCCTTACCATTTTCATAAGAGTTCTATTCTTTCTTTTTACTATACCATTCTGCTACGGAGTGCCAGGTGCAATTAACTGGGATGTAATCCCCTCTAATGATAAGTAATCCTTAAACTCCCCAAAGAGGTATTCCCCACCACGGTCGGATCGTAGTGATTTGATATTTTTATCTAAACGCTTCTCCATCTCCGCCTTGAATTCTTTGAATTTCTCAAACCATTCAAACTTACGATGCACCAGGTAAATGTATCCATACCTTGAGTAGTCATCAATGAAACTGATAAAGTACTCAAAGCCACTTCTAGTCGGAATTATCACAGGACCACACACATCAGAGTGAACTAGCTCCAACGGTTCTTTAGTTCTATAGCCTTTGTCCGAAAAAAGGTATCTTGGTCATTTTACCTTCTAAGCAAGATTCACATACTGGAAGTGCCTCCACTTCCAATGAACTCAAAAGTCCATCTGCTACCAGTCTGTTTATTCTTTTAAGATTAATATGATCCAAGCTTAAGTGCCAAAGAAACGTTTGTTCATTAAAGAATGAAACTTTCTCTTATATGGTAAATTAGATGTGTTATTCATTTTAATTAGTTGCAGTGGAGAAAAAATTAGAATAATAATATAAAGATCATCCACTAATGTACCAGAACAGATAACCCGTTTATTATCCTTAATAACCATAGAGTTATTAAAATAAACTAAATATATGTCTTTAACCAATCCAGAAACGAAAACTAAGTTCCTTCTAATGGCAGGTACATAAAGGCAATCTCTCAATATTAAAACCCAATCTCTATCAAAACTGAGAGTGACATCTCCTACTGCACCTGTTGTTACCTTTGTATTATTGCCCATATATAGGTAAATCTCTCAATTACTAAGTTATCGAATTTCTTAAAACCCCTGCAATGAATTGCAGACATGATTAATGGCTTCCGTATTTACATACAAGGTATTGGTAGATAACATCGCTAAACATATTTTCACAACTAGTGACCAGAAATTATCCTGTTTATTCTGTCTTTCAAGAAATATTAGACATAACTTTTTTTAGTATCAGATCCGATTGTAGTGAAAACATCTGTCTTTTACTTTTTCATACTAGTCTGTGGCCCACTAACTACCTTGGAAATCGTGTTTCCCTGTTTCTGAACCTTTTTCTTGTTCATGCCTTACGGTCCAGAGTAATAACCTTTTTCAAAAACAAACACATTTTCTGGTATTGAATAGATACCATTTATAGTTAAAGTTATATCTGAATTACATTTTCAGTCAACAAAATTCAGTCCCGTTAGTTTATTTTTTTTAGTATTAAAGCGAGTAGGTTGAAAGCCATTTTAATCCTGAGAATCATATAATTAAAAAAACCGTTAATTATGATAAGCAAAATTTTGAATTTATTTTAATTTAGTTTTTTCTACTATTTTAAAATTAATTCGCCAATAACCTGGCAACCTGAGAATAGCATATCTCGATGGAAAGACGTCTACTATCCTTCATAAGACCAGACAAGCCAATTCTTTTTAATTTTATTATCTAAGCAACTGACCCTACCAAGTAAAATTAAATAACTGACATAGTTTCGGTCCAGTATATAATAGCAGTGACTCAGATGGAGAGGATACTATTATATACAGTTAAGTGTTAACCATAACATAATCCCAAATTAATAGCTTCGCAATGAACCCTTCAGATGGAGAAGTGATCCACACTAATAATTATCCAGAATTATCCCTAAAGGAGATTTGTATTTGCGATACCACAATTAATCTGTCCGTTGAGGAGGAAAGGCTTACTGTTGACACGCAGGATTTAATTGCATCGCCTACAAACTGGTGATGGAGACCACGAAATTTATCTGTGAATAAAGTTTCTCTACCACTTAGATTTTTAAAATATTTTTTAGGGTTATAAAAATTTGTTAATTAAAATAAATGTATTAATTTTAAAAATCACACGATCTGGAAGAATTAAATATTTTTTCGTATACATGATTCTAAAGATTCTGATTTATCAAACTATTTTTTTGTGTCTAAATACATAACAAATAAAATTTAATAAATGCACAATTTTTTCTCTAACTTTTTAGCTAAGATAGTGATTAAAGGTATTTATTTATTTTATTTTTAGTTCCACATTTTTAAAAAATAATAATTTATTTTGATTAAATATTTTTTTATTTAATTAATTCAAAATTCTGAATTAATTCTCACGTTTTTTCATGATATCCGATTTAAAAAAATCATCTTAAACGTGATATTTTGTAAAAAATAAAATATCTAAAGTTTTTTCATTAAAATTAATTAATTAAAAAAATATAATTTTATTTTCCATTACAAAATATTTTAATTAAAACCAAAATTTTAAATTAATTAAATTAACAGGATAAATAAAACAGCTATACAATCATTCACGCAGTTTATATATATATAAACATGATATACATATATTTCGATTTTATGATCCAAGTGAAACACTGAGATATTTCAGTCTCCCTAAGAGAATCAGCTATTTCAATCCCTGTTTGCCTCTGATTTAGTGTCTTGATTGTATCATACTTTCTTGATACTATCTGATATATACTGATATATCATATCAGTCTCGTATATATTAAAAAATCAACACAAAGTAACCCCGGGAGAGAGAAACCGCCAGACCACCATTAGCCACCACCGACGCCGCCTTGCCACCGCCTCATCCGAGCTTCGTTTTTGACAAGTTTTATATCGTTGGAAAACTATCGAAATATAAGATTTTTTTGTCAAAAAATCTGCTGGAAAACTGCTCAGAAAATGGCCGAAAAATTAACTCGAACCTCAAAAAATGCTGCTGCCCGCCACAGTACTGCGCAGCCAACTTCTCGGGACTTTTTGACCTCTTTCTGAACTCGATTTTCAACGTACTTTATATCAAAAGAAAGATCTCAAAAAGTAAAATCTTACTGTCAAAAAATTTTCTTGAAAATAGCCCAAAAAATGGTCAAAAAACTGCATGGAAGCTATTGCTGTAGCGCCATTGCTGCAAAACAAAATGCTGCTAATTTTTTCTTTTTTAATGCATTGTTTGGCCCAATTTTTTTTGATAGTATTTTGAGGTATATTTTACTACTATTTTATGTTTAAAAAACTTTTCAAAAAATAGTCCCAAAAATCATAAAAATCGCCGCTGAACCGCCGCCGGCAAAGCAGCCAGAACCAGGCTGTTTGGGTTATTTTTTTTTTACTATTTTTTGACTTTTTTTATACTATTTTTTATACATAAATACCGCAGAAAAACTCACCAAAAAAACTATTTAAAACCATTAAAATCTTATAGCGATTTGTAGCCTGTTAAAACTTGAACCACCGCCGATGTCGCCTCCATTCTTCGTATTCTTGGACATGTTCAACTTGCTCTTAAATAATCTAAATAGATATTTAAAAACATAAAACTAACTATTACATCGATCTTATGTCCCAAAGGTTTACATTCAATCTATCACGGTCAACTCCCGTAATTAAAAAATAATAATCATCATTCACACCATTCAATCAAATATGAAAAAATAAATGACGATTATAAAATCGAGATTAGAACGCTTACAAAATAAAGTTAGCAACAGTTCTAAAACTACTCAGCCCCGACAATCAAAAATAAAAAAATAAAACGGTTCTGATACCAATTGTTGGAGACAAAACTGCCAAGATCATTATTTTTGCAAACGATTATCTAAAAAAAATTAACTAGACAGGGAATCGCCAAAACAGACTCCAGATAAAACTTTTGATGACGAACGATCAAAATAAAACTCGTGCATATTAAGTTAGAAGAATACCTTTTTACTGGTCGAATCTTCAACTATGATTTGAATTCGAGTTGAAACTCCTGTCAGATTTTTGACTGTATTCTTTTATTCGATTCCCGAATATATTGTGGGCTATAATCCTCCGAGAACTCGTACCGACAGAACCATAACAGTTTTAGTCTTAGAAGACAAGTTATGAAATTGGTTCAGCCTACCTGCATATATATAGAGTTACAGCAGGGACCTGGGAAGTAATTACGAATAAGACTTTCAGTAGAACACAGACACGTATTAGCGGTTTCTACAATTAAGCAAACCTCATAGTGGTATCTACAATTATGGAAAACCAGCAGCGGTTTCTGCAATTTTTATAAAATACTGAATTAGTGTTCACACTACTAAAGAACTATAATTACACCCTGACCCATAACCTCAAGACCATATAGCATTGAGTTCTTGTTATTAAATGCTTATCATTTCTCTCCACATCAAGATTCTCGATACCCATCAATTAAATTTAATTACTGACAATTTAATTTAGTCGGTATCTTGATATTTCTTAAACCTTTCCGCTTAACTTATTTGATTGCTGAATAGTTAAATTCACCTGCAGGGTTTGGTCTGGTCAAAATTTATAAGCTTCCTTAAGGGGGTATCGTCAGTCCTGATCTTTCGGGACGTGAATTTCGTCAATAATTAATATTTACCATATAAATAATACCACTATCCAACTCGCCGAGAATATAGACCCATATAAGATTGCATCATCTAATGAATCAAAACAACGAATATTATATATACACAAATCAATAATTATTTTAGGATTAAGAGGATAAGTACTATTCATAATAACTTTGGGGTGTGAATTAATTTATATAATCAGTATAAAATTAATTACCCAAAATGTCTCGTTCAATACACACAAAGTGTACTAACACAAAGAGTCGGAACAATAGACGATACTATTATCTGTTTCCTATAACCAAGACATGCCTACTAAAACTCTGTGCTATAATTGTACCATTGGTATGTCTATTTTCATCTAAACTGTGAACATAAAACTTATATTCTGTAAGAACCTAAAATTTGATCTTCTGTGTGCGAATCGTAGTCTACACACCAGATTAAATACTGTATAGAATATCGGACATCCATGCATAACATTAAAAAAATGATACACATACATTGCTCATAAAGATTCTCATAAAATAAAAAATTAATTTTATTAAAAATTAAAATTAAATACTAAAAATATAATTTTCAGTATACCAATCCTAACACAGATTCTAAACTAGATCAAGGTGATACCATTTACATGTCAGTGTCACAACTTGAGCAGCATGCGAATGATAGTGCACAGAGTTTAGAATCAGTACAATGTGTCTCTATTAGTACCCAAACACAGCTAGTACATCGTTGTAGTAGAAGGATTGTTCATCAACTTGATCATTATATGTTATAAAGAGTGTCTTTTAATAGAATCCTAGGAGAACTAGATACCGAACTCAGTAAGTACAATAAAGCACTCTAAGATAAAAATGCAAGACTTTGGCAAATGGCTCTGAATTCTGAGATGGAGTTTATGTATTTTAATAAAATTTGAAAACTTATAGAACCACCCGAAATGATGAAACCCATTGGATGCAAGTAGATTTATAAGAAGAAGAGATGAGTAAACGGGAAAGTAAAAGCTTTCAAAGTTAGGATTGTTGCAAAAGGATTCAATTAGAAATAATGAATCGATTATGAGTAGACATTTTTACCGGTAGCCATACTTAAGTCTATCAAGATTCTCTTACTATTGCAGTTCATTTCGATTATGAAATTTGGCAAATGAACGTCAAGACAACTTTTCTTAATGAACGTCTTAATGAGTATATCTATATGATACAATTAGATGATTTTGTAGCAAAGGGTCAGAAGCACATGCTGTGTAAGTTTAAGAGATTCATTTATGGAGTTAAGCAAGCATCTAAGTCTTAGAATACTCGGTTTGATTAGGGCATTAAGTCTTATGATTTTGATCAATGTTCTTACGAGTATTTTGTGTACAAGAAGCATGATGGAAGTATGGTGGTATTTCTAGTACTTTACTTAAATGACATCTTGCTCATTGAAAATAATGTGAGGGTATTATCCTCGGTAAAGGTATGGTTATCCGGCCAATTTGATATAAAAGATTTAAGAAAAGTCAGTCACATCTTTGAGATTAAGCTTATGTGAGATTAGAAATAAAAGATGTTGGATTTATCACAAGTTACTTATATCGATACAATCCTTACTCGTTTTAGTATGCAGGATTCTAAGAAAAAATTTCTCCCTTTTAAGCACAAAATTACTTTATCCAAGGATAAGTGTCTTAACACAACTGTTGAGATAGAAAAGATGAAAGAAATTCTTTATGCTTCAAAAGTAGGAAGTCTCATATATGCTATACTTTACACTCGACCCGACATCTATTCTGTCGTTAGCATAGTTAACAAATATTAGTCTAATCTAGAGTAAAAGCATTGGATAATGGTAAAACATATAATCAAGTACCTAAAAAGTACTAGAGATTATGTTAATGTACTAAGCAGATAGTCAAATGCTTTTGGGGTACATAGATTCAAATTTTCAGTCAAATAAAGACTCCTAAAAGTCTATATCAGGATATGAGTTTACCTTGAAAGGTGGAGCCATAAGTTGGAGGAGTATTAAGCAATCATGCATTGCTGATTCCACTATAGAATTCGAGTATGTAGCAGCTTCTAAAGCAGCCAAGGAGGTCGTTTGGCTCAGAAATCTCCTATTGGATCTGGATGTGGTGCCTTCAGTACAGTTGGTTATTACACATACTGTGATAATAGCATAGCGATTTTCAACTCGAATGAACCAAGAACCTACAAGAAATGAAAGCATATCGAGCGTAAATATCACCTTATATGAGAGATCGTATAGAGAGGTGACATAGTTGTGACCAAAATTGTATCAGCAGACAACCTTGTAGATTCTTTTACAAAGGGTTTAGTAGCTAAAACTTTTGATAATCATGTAGAGAATATGAGGGTCAGATGTATAGCAGCGTGATTTTGAGTATAAATGGAAGATTGTCATGATTGTATACTAAAAAACAAAATAAGTTAGAGATTCAGGTGTGGAGTAAAAAAATAAAGAAGTTTTGGCAAAAGTCTAAATATCAGTTGATATTGAAGGATTAGTCCTATCTAATTTTTTAAAAATAAATTTTGTCCCACAACATTAATGTTTACCAAAAATATTCTTAAATTACATCTTCAAAAGATTTATTGACTAAATTCCTTCTTAAACAGGAATAAAAAAATCCCGCCTAAAAAATCAATCCCAAAATCTCACACTGCAATCACCAGAACTTTAGCTTTGTTGCCATCTTCATCCTTCGTTATCGCTGATGCCATCATCGACGTCGGGGCATCGATGTAATTGCCATTATTGCCGTCATCAACCTCGACGTCATTGTCGTCCTCCTTGTCAGGGTTGTATAGTAAAAATTATATTTTGAATTTTGTTAATTAATTTTATTAATAAAATAAATTTTTTTTATATTGTGAGAATTTTCATGTGCAAATGTATGTATTTTATTATTTATTTAATATTGTGTATGGGTGTCTTTCATTCTATATAGTATTTAATCTGGTGTGTAGAATTTGATTTATACACAGAAGACTAGATTATCGGTGCTTGTAGAATATAAGTCTTTGGTTCATAATCTTAGATGGAATTGGGCACACCATCGGCACAACTGTAACAAAATTCTTTAGTAGATCTGTCTTAATTATGAAAAACGATAATTGATTTGACAATTGTTCTAACACATTGTGTTAGTACACTTTATGTGTATTGAACATGACCGCGTTAGAATAATTAATTTTGTACTAACTATATAAATTAATTCAAACCCCATAGTTATTATGAGTGCTTATGCTCTTAATCCCGAAATAATTATTATACACGTATATTTAATATTCATTATTTTGATTATTAGAGGGTGCGATCTTTTATAGGTCAACAATCCCAGTGAGTTAGATAACGGCTTTAATTATATGGTGGATATTAATTATTGATGGAATTCACGTCTCGTCATCGAGATTGATGATACCCCATTGAGAAAACTTATAAATATTGACCGTGTCAAACCCTACAAGTGAATTTTATAATTCGGTATGTCGAATAAGTTAAATTGAAGGTCTTAAGAATTTTTCGAATGATCTGATTAAATAAAAATGTCAGTAATTTAATTTAGTCGGCGGATATTTATAATCTTAAAGTGGAAGAGAATAAATAAGCATTAAATAACAGGAACTTGAATAATTCAGTTTTGAGAATAAGGCTAAGAGTAAAATTATAAATTTTTAGTGAAATGATTTATAATTTATGTTTTTCATGAAATTACTTCTAGATTGAAGTAGAATTTTATAATTACATTAGGAGCCCATATCTTATTTACTCCACAGGTTACTGTTGTAACCTATATAAACGTAGTTATAAACCCTAGCAACCACAATTGATTCATTCAGCCTAAAAGACCAGGGTTTGCATGTCTTTCGTGAAAGCCTAAGTGTAGCCAGTTATGATTTGAAGAACAAAAAGAACAAAATCCAAGCTTTAATCATGTTTTTTGCGTTTGAGAGTACAACAGAAGGCTTGATTGGATAAAACATTGCCTGTCAAAATCGCATTGATCATTTAATTAAAGTTCGTTGCTGAAAACAAAATCAAATCACACAGATTTCGAAGGTAAAATTCTTTTTTGGCTTTAGGAGTTATATTAGTTATTATTTTAAATGTTTGATATCAAAAAAATTTAATCTAGAGCCTATTTTGACACTTACCCATCTAGATTTTTTTTGACTTGATTCATATATGCTATTACTAGATCTTGGTTTTTGCACACAACACTCCCTTGCCATTGCGATCATCATCCATCGCTGTTCCCGTCATCATCTCTCGCTATTACCATTAACAAATGTCATAACCTCCCATTCTCCATCACCATTACTACTCTACACCTATTATGTTACAGAGTATTTAATTAATACATTTATCAATTAAGGTACCACAACAAATATTTAACTGATAAATATATCAATTAGATATGTTAAGATTCACATGGTTAAGATGTAACTGATAAAACTATCAATTACTACTCTACACCGAGTGTATTGCAAAGTATTTAACGGGTTTGGCTTGTCTCCAGTTGTAACAAAAATTGAACCAAACAGTTTGAACAAAAATGCCATTGTTTTACTTTGCCTCCTAAATAAACTATTATTTCTTTTGGTGCTCAAACATTCTTTGGTGCTCAACGATTTGCCTTCAGCCTCAATCCAAAATCCTTCTCTCCTTCGAGTGTCATAATCAATGGCAACAAGATTTTCCATGGCTATAGAAACTTTAGACAATCAAGAGCACTTGCAAGAATCTAGTTAATTTATTTTACACTTTCATTTTTCATTTCACTTTTCTTGAACTTGTATTCTTCTCAATTGATTTAAATCATTCGGAAAAGAGAGAGAGAGAGAGAGAGAATACCTTCAAATCAAAGGATCAAACCTAAGAAAGGATCAAACCTGAGAGTACCTTTAGTCTCAATTCTTCTTCTTGTGAGAATCAAAGGTTCAAACCTTCATTATGGTGGGTATTTAAAGGATGTGATCAGAGAGATTGAAATGCAAATGGGATAGAACTAATGAGAGAGAGAGAGAGAGAGTGCAAATACCTGATCTCTTTTATTTTGGGGATGATTAAGTGTTGGTTTTGAGTGAAAATTAAAATTTCAATATTAGGCAAGAACCAGCTAAAGGTAGACTTTCAGTGCTTCATTTAGAGATAAGAATGACCCTATTCAGAATTCGAACAAGAGAGTTATGCTCGTTTAAAGGTTGGACAACGGGACTGTAGAGTTGCGTCTGAACAGAAGTCTTGGCATCTGGACAGGAATCAACTAGTGTGTTTTGCGTCCAGACAGGCGTCAGAACGAAATCGCTCCAGTGTGTTTTGCGTCCGGACGGGGATGTTTTGCGTCCGAACGGAACGTAATCGCATTTGGACGAGAATTTGGGTGTCCGGACGAAGTCGGCGGAATCTGACCTTAAATTCTGCTTTTGAGGCTTTCTTCTCATTTTTCTCCTCTCCTCTCTCTCTCTAAACTAGATGAGTGACCTAGGGTTTGGCCTTGAGGGCCCTTAGAGCTCTCCTTACTCTTTTGATGGTGTTTCCTAGCTTCCTACCCATCGATGAACCGTTAGAAAGTGTAGATGTACATTAAAAGCTCCTCCGTAGCCACGCGATTGGGGTTTTGAGGGTTTGGAGCTCACTAGAGATTTGATTCATGTTGATGGAATGTCTTAAAAGTAGGATCTATGACTATCTTTTATGATCTATGTAATATAAAAATCATGTTTTGAAACCCTAGGCATGGGTTTGATGGTAGGTTTGAATAAGTCTTGAACTTGTAAGTGATTTACAATGCTTTTAAATCATTTTTGTGGTTGAACATGATTGGATTTGAAAAATAAGAAGTTAGGGTTTGATTTTGGGGCTAACCCACAGA
>JAULJZ010073314.1:0-12990 GCA_032270985.1 Heliamphora pulchella | reverse complement strand
AGACTTGATCGGAGAATTCTACTGTGAATGTTCGTACAGAACACTGAGATCGTATATGAAGGCGTGATGGTGCATGTTTATGAGATTGAATCTTTGTTTATTGATTTCGAAATTTATTACGTATAAGATAGATTCTAGTTTCAAGCTTGTTTGTTCTTTTTTTTTTTATTCAATTTTCAAGTTTACTTTAATGGTGTGTAAATTGAAAAAATAAAAAATAAAAAATAAAAATATTCACATGTGTAAAGCAAGCAAACAGATAAATTTATCTGTATGCCGTGTAAGGCACACAGATAAATTTATCTGTATGCCTTACACATGTTTTGAAAGATACAAATAAATTTATCTGTGTGGCTTTCACATGTTTTGAAAGACACAGATAAATTTATCTGTGTGCAAGGCACACAGATAAATTTATCTGTGTGTGTAAGGCACACAGATAAATTTATCTGTTTGAAGGGTATTTTCAAGAGAAAACGCGCAATTGGACCTTGCGTGTTAAAATTTTTATTGATGGATTTTGCGCGTTAAAACTTATTTTTTTGGACTTTTGGCTGAAAAACCCATAAAAAAAACGTTAACCAAAAACGAAAAAAGCCTTACAAAATGCTTCAAGTGACCTTTTCTTCTTATTTGTTTTTTTAGGTCAAATCTTTTACTTGTTGAATTTTTTGTAATGAGAGAAATATAAAACGTATATTCTTCTCAAATCTCTAAGTTAACATTAAAGAAAAATTCATTAAAGATCAAAAAAACAGTTTAAAAAACAGTTTACATAAGAAAGAAAAAAAACGCAAAACACACGCTAAATTCGCAGGTTATATTAACGTACATCTAATCCTTATTAAGATTTTAACTAACAATTAGAAATATGAATTTATGCTTTGTTTGTTTCATCGCAGCGTGTTTATATGTTTTACTGCAACCTTAAAAATAAGTCAAAAAATTGTACTGTTTGACTCGCATAAAAATTTACAGATATTTTATATATGTTTATAAATAATTATATAAACAAGGATTCTTATTCACAATTAGTCGATACGCGCATATATGATTTCAAACATTTTGAAATATTTAAGTATGACCCAAAAAAAGTAGTTTAAGAAAAATAGAAAATATTATTCCACAACAAATGCGAGGTAAAACCTTGAAAAGTAGCATAACTGGTTAGATCTTGGATTTACTCTTCAATTATTACTAGTTCAAATCCTCTTAGGGTCACTGGAAGTTTATCTGGCTGTTAATTTCAAACCCTGTGATTAGTCAAAGTGCGAAAATCTGACCTGAACACCCAATTATCAAAAACAAAAAAACAAATGCAAGGTTAATGTGTACTTTCCCGTTATTATCATCTTTTATAATGTAGTGAGAGTTTAAATAAAATATTTTATAAATTAATATTTTGATATGACTTTTTAAGTTTTTAATTTCATTATTGTTTTTTATTTTTATCAAATTTACTTTTTAGCTTTATGACTACAGAAGCCAAAAAAATAAATTGACAAAATATGGTTTTAGGACAATAAATTTGGGGTGAGACCTATGAGTTGGTCTAGGCCATGCATTTTACCTGGCCTTAGTTGGGCCTGGGGCCCACATCCCTGTGTAAGGCCTGGGCTCTAGATATTTGTAGCCCTCACGAATCAAATTCACCCAGTCGGGGCAGGTATGCTAATTTTATATCGATAAAATATTAAATATCAATATCTTCATAGGTAGGAGATAATCGTCATTATCGATTTTCTAAAATATAGCTTGCTTTTTTACTTTAAATTCCTCTAATTAAGATTTATAAACTATAACTTTTTTTACAATAAAAAAGATTTAAAAAATAATAATTATTTTTAGTGAAAATAAAGTTATTCGTCTTATAAACTTTTTCAATTTTGATTGAAGTTTTTCACTTTTTAAATTCATTTACTTACGATGAATTAAAAAGATATAAATATTTTACCACATGATAAGAAATAAAGTTTAAGAAAATAGAAAAAGAAAAAAAGTATTACACAAAACTCTTAAAAGTTCAATCCAAACAGAACATATATAGGATAAACCAACGGATAGAATATGAGTATTAACGCTGCGTTTGTTTTGACAAAAATTTAAAATCAATGAAAAATGGTTTTGTGGTCAATAAAAAATGAATTGATTTTGATGAAAAGCATTTTTTATTTTATAAATGTGATTTCTTTTTGTTCCTTATGAGAATACTATTACCATACCACTATTATAACTCCAACACAATGACCACCACCTTGCATCATCATTGCCATTACTCCCACCACACTATTGCCCTTGTTGATGCCATCCCCACCACACAATCAAATATTGTTACAATATTTGATTGTAACAATATTTGAACCATCTTATCTCCATCACCTTTGTCCATACCACAACCACACAATCAAATATTGTTACAATTACTGGCATAATTTTTTTTAGAATTACAACCACACACAAGATAATAATTTCATAAAAAATATTTTTTAAAAACATTGTCAAAATAAACAAAAGTGCCCTCTTGTGAGCTCACAAAATAGAAGCTTTTGATTTAAAATGAGAGGTCATATAAGTTGGATTTTTGAACTAGCACTTTGTTTATTTAGATAAAAAAATGTTTTCTACATTTTCTGGTGTTTGATTTAAAATGAAGATAATTGTCTTTATTGGAAAATATTTTCAAGTCAACGAAAAATAAGTTAAGTTTGTTGAAAAACGTTTTTTTATTTTTTATGGCGAAAAATATTTTTTATTCTTACTATCCCATCACCACCACCATCCTACCACCGTCACAAATCGCTACAGCCATTGCCAACACCACCATCGCTACCATCATCCCACCACCATTACCATACCACCACAACAATCGATGGTCCAGGTCGGTGTCGGGGGATTCAGGGTCGGAGGTTTAGGTCGGGGTCAGAATTGAGGTTAGGGTTTTGGGATCTGGCATACGCATAAACACAATATAGGGCATAGCATAAATGAAACCGTTGATCACCTCATAAAACATATATTCTTTACCTTTTTCGATGCTTTTTTTTGGGTGACTTAGTCGACACAGCAAAGATTGTTAATAGATCGTAGTCTCAAGTCAGGACAAGATTGTCCCTCTTAAAAAAAGTCAAACTACCCATCATGCAATTGTTGAAGGTCTAGGGTCGGGGTCAAGGTTCTGAGCATTCAAGGGTCAATGGTCCAAGGGAGGCGGGGGGAAGTCGGGGTTGAGATTCGAGGGTCTGAGGGACTAAGATTCTTGACGGGTTAAGGGATTCGATGGTCGAGGGCTAAGGCTCAAGGGCTATGGGTCAGGGGTCGAGTTTTGATATCTATGGACTGGGGTCATGGGTCAAGGGTTCAGGGGTTAGGGGTCCATGCGTTTAAGGTTCCAAGGTCTAAGGTCCAGGGTCGATGGTCGAGGGTTTGGGGTCGGGGTCAAGGATTAAGGGTCTAGATTCGAGGTAGGGGTCAAGGTCGAAGTTGAGGGTCTAGCGTTAAAGGGTTAGGCTATAGGGGCTCAGGGGATCATTGCTACTGCCGCCGCCATTTCAAAATAGAGAAATTCCTGGGTCATCTCATAAATGAATGAAACTGGAATTTGCGCCGCCACGACCACCACTGCCACCATCAATCGTAATATCAATACATCCATTAGCACCATTATTTTCAAAGTTGTAACTAAACATATAAAAAAAATTTAAGAAAGTATTTTCTAGAAAAATATTTTTTAGTGGAAAAATCAAATGGAGTGTAAGATTACTCCTAATTCCAATTTTAATGCTTGAATTTTATAGCACCTAATTCACCCCATTTTTTCAACTCACTTCTGAATTGGTTTGAGTTCGAATATAGATGCCTTAATTCTAATGGAGTTGTTAAATCCCATATTAGCTCATATTTTACTTTAGTTAACAAACGTGACGTTTTATTTTATTTCTAATATTTTACCAAGTTGAATTTAAATAATGATAATTAATGAGTTTGGTTAAGAGGTCCACTACATTAATAACCAGAGTAGCAAATCTCCTCTAATTGTTGAATGGCTGATCTTCTGTTATGCAATGGACATGCTTGACTTCACACAAAGTAATAAAGAATACAAAAAAATGAAAAAATACAAGAATGTATGTGGTTAAACAATGTTCCTACGTCCACGAGACAAATAGAATCAATCAATTATAATCAATAAGTATTGAAAGCCTTCCTCAAACCTCTCTAAAGCCTCTCTCCATCAATTATTGAGTCTCTTCTCTCTTTTTTTGTTCTTTTGTATACCTTGTCTATCAACTATCAGACTGCCCAAAAATAATATAAATAGCTTAGGGTAACAAGATTTTGTTGTCGTAGCACTCGACGAGTGCATACTAACATCATATGCTTGAAATTCTAAAACTTCGTTGGTGCTTGAACACTCCACTAGTGATTGCTTCTATTCTGTTGGCGTTCTATCGCATACTAGATGTGCTCACTATTTTTGGAAAAAAACCAAGACACAATCAACCATATTCACTTTGGCTTAAATTTCTCAAACCACCCTAAAGAACTATTAAATGTCTTAACCTGCACCCTTCTCACAAGTATAGATTGTCCACCCTTTTGATCATCAACATGGAAGGACATGAACCAAGTCTAGACAATGCTTGAAGTTGACCATTTTGCAATCAGCATCCTTCTTGTCTTTAGGCAATTTTACCAATTTACAAGTTTTTTCTTCTATAGTGACTTCACCTCTTCTAATATATCTACCAGCCACTTATTTTTGTTTGAGTTGCTTGTAACTTTCACTACTTGTTATTACGGCAAATATGACCATATCCTCAAGATTATACCTCACTGGTGATTTGTAGGTCCACTTTTCTCTGCCTTTAGCAAGTACATAGTGCTCATCTTATTGTTCTTAATATTACTGGTTTGCACCACAATCACTTGAATTACTTAGCGTGTAATTTCCGTCGAGCTCCACCTTGACTATTGTGTTCTTTTTATGAAACTCCAATATACTAGGAGATACTGAAAATAAATCTGCGTCTATCTTACTATTTAATTTTTTCTCTGTAAAAATTGACAAATTCTAAAGGCCAATTTTCTTTCTTTCTTCTTCTCTATATATTTCTTTTACTTTTGACACTAGTTCTTGTGGTGACTAGTTTTGTGGCAATAAAAGCACTCTACATTTTTTTTGCACGTGACTCGGATTGAGACATTCCTCTTTTGGAAACATTTTCCTCTCGACTTACTCCTGTCTCATTTTGATTTTGGCTTCGCCGCAACAAGCACTTCTGCACTCTTTTCATTCCTCTCCATCTTCTCATGTTACAGGAGAACAATAGTTACATCTTCTAGTTCTGGAGTCTTTTCTCGTACATGATCATCACAAAATGATCAAAGGATGTAGGAAATAATGCTAAAACAAATATTCTCTTATCCCCATCATCATCATTTACACCAAAACCTGATAGTTGTGTGATAAGAACATTGAAAACATTGAAATGTTCTAATAAGTTTGTACCTCTCTTCATTTGTAGCTCGTACAAGTTATTTACCAGATTTTTTTTCATATAGAGGCTTTCTAACTTTTCCCTAATAGCCTCAGCAATATTTTCGTATAACACCTTGTGAATAACTTCATCACTAAGGTTTAGACAGATTGCACTGGCAGACTTTGCGTCGAGTTTTTCAATCGTCATCGATCATCGGTCATCTTATTCGGCTTCTTTGTCTTGTTGCTGCCAAAAAGAGAAGTTAGTCATGCCAATAAAGCTCTCAACTTTATACTTGGTGTTTGTCATCTCTACTACAATCGAGTGATTAAAGTCTTAACCCAAAACTCTGATACAACTTGTTATACAATGAACATGAATGGATTCAATCCACATAAAGCACTAGAAAATATAAACAAGTACATAAACACAAGAATATATATGGTTCAAAGTTGTGCTTACGTCAACAGGGCAAGAATAATTAATATATTGTTATCAATAAGGATTGCAAACCTTACCCAAGCCGCTCTAGAGCCACTCTCAATTAACTATTGGGTCTTTTCTCTCCTTTTTCGTTTTTCTCTTGTATGCCTTCTCTACCGACTGGTGAATGTCCTAAAAATAATATAAATAGTTTGGCAATTTCTTTAAAAAAACACTCATAAGATTTTTTATAATTTTTAATTTCTTGTCTTCTGTAATTTGATTTCATTCCATGTATGTTTGCTCCATAATTGAATCCTCTTTTTGCCATGGCTGTAAGTTCTAAAGTGTTGAAAAGTTGACGAGAGAAATTTTGAATGCATTTTTGGAGGAAAATATTAGAAGTAGAAGAAGACAGATTGGTTTGTAAAGAGATAAAATGATCGGTCAGTTGGTCTGTAAAACTATAGCAATCCATGCAAGATGAATTATTTAACAGGTTTATTAGAATTGATGGACAGATTGATTAGTCTTTAAGTGGGAAAATTTTATATAAGTGATTAGCATTGTAGCAGCTTGATATTTTTGAGACTATCATCAAGACAGTTTTGAACATCTTGTGTGGATAGCTTTTAGAAATCATTTGGAGAGAGTTTTTCATGCTTAATGATTCTCAAGAGTTGAAGTTCATGATGAATTTTGGCAGCATTCAACCATGAGTTGATGTACGTGGATACAGGAATAGTAGACTTACATCTTAGGTAGTAAATTCAACGACGGTTTGTAAGATTTCTTATAACCAATGTTTTCTCATAGTTCTTGATTCTTGACCAGTGGTGGTCATGTGATTTTTCTCCTCGTCTTGAGATTTTCCATGTTAATACCATGCGACCATGGATGTCTAATTATTTGTTCTTTATTGTTCTTGTCTTTAATTATTCTAGTTTAAGGTTAAGGCTTGCTAAGAGCTAACATCTTAATTTATATCAATTAGTGCAAAGCAATTCAAAATTTTTTTTAATTGGCATCAGATCAGGTCACTTTAATCTTTTTAAACAAGTGTTGACCCGTTTGTTGATTTGCAAAAATGGATGTGATCAAAGAAAGAACTTCTACTAATAGACCCACTTTTCTTGATGGTTCTAATTATCCATTTTGGGAGGTTGTAATGAGGGCCTTCTTGAAATTGATTGATGAAATGGTGTAGTTATCCATTGTGGAGGGTTATTGTCGCGCCCCATACTTAAAAGTATAACAGGCTATGGATTACCACTTTTGTTATGTCCCAAACTTTGAGGCATGACCGACCATGGACAGTGAAAGCCTCAAGATCAAAGTAAAATACTGTAAAAAAAAGTGAAATTCTAACATATGCTAAAATTTGAGTTAAATAGTGACAGATCATTAGAAATTGTAATAGGGCGAGTGGGATCATGGATGAGATCCCCATTCTTATCCTAATTTGATCGGAACGGGAATGCGAGAAAATATCAAGAAAATAGCGAATAGTGGGACGAAGGCGAGAATATTTCGAGATAATTTCTAAGGTTTAAAGAAGTGATACTAATAAGAATTGTAGATAATATACTAAATAAAGAATTTATAGTTGATGACTCAACAAAACTAAAAATACAAAATGTAATAAGTAATATAATAAAAGATAAATATAATATGTTTATATTTTAGACTTATTAAGTTTTTTTAAAATAGATTTTATACATGTAGTCATATTTTAAAAATATTTATTTTATGTAATTTGGGGCAGGGCGGGAAAAACAAATACCATCCCACCTCGTTTGTTATCAGGGGTAAAAAATATATTTATTTTATATAATTAGGGATGGAACAGGGCAGGAGAAATTCTTATCCCAACAAATCATCCAACGGTCTCAAGCCCTCTCAGTTTCTCGAATGTTTGCAATTTTACCGCATGCAGTGGATGGTTGCTCCTTTACAGATCAATCGGTCCATCAAAGTCACATTGTGCTCTTAATTTTTCAAATGTTTGCATTTTTACAGCTAGTCGCAGATTACCGCTCAGTCAACATATCGATCTGTCCATCCATTGACTTTTTCATACTCTCTATTTATACTCTCTATTTTTATATATGGTGAAAACCCTCTTTCATTGCTAGATCAGTGTTAGCTTTCAATCGATGACCGATCGATCGGTTTGCACAATATTTTGTTTGTATTTTTTCTACTTCTTTTTATGGAAAGGCATGCTTCTCCATCCTTCGGGCTGTGTTTGTGGCTATCCTCTTCTTCAAATCGCATCTTTCTTGTAAGATCTTGCTACTCTAGGTAAGTTTTCGTATGGTTTCTTATTTTTTCCTCCCGTGGACTTCTTATTTGTTTGTTTTTTTTATTTATTTTTTTGGGGTTTCTTCATTTTTGGGATTGTTGTGTCATTGGGTTTCACGGTTCTTATCTTGGGGTGGGTTGTTGGCTTGGGTCTTGGGGTCGCTCTTTGCCTATGCTTTCATATGCTTTTTGATCAAGTAGATAATTTCATTCTATACGTAGCTCCTAAACCTTTCATGTGTACCTTTATTTTTGGGATTATTGTGTAGTTTCATGACTCTTGTCTTGGGTGGGTTGTTAGCTTGGGTCTTGTGGTTGGTTTTTGCCCCTACTTTCATATGCTTTGTGATCGAGTAGATAGTTTCATTCTATACTTGGCTCCTAAACCTCTCAAGCTACCAACATCCCTATGCTCCTGGATCCTTCATAGATGGAATTCATTTTTCTTCTCGAACTGCCAACAACAATTTTTAAGACTTTTTTGCCTCTCATCTTGTTAAAATGGAGCGCAACGTTGTTTTGCTTGACTTTCCTGACAGTCTAATCGTTGTCGCCTTCCTCACTTTTAAATGAGAGCGTCTTCTCATTTTTGACATTGGCATAAATGTTAACTTTACAATTGTGGGAGAATTCTACTCTAATTTGTTTAAGCAGGAGGATGTTCACGAGTCCTTCTCCTTAGTTGTTCAGGGCATTAAGGTTTATGTTATGCTCGACTCCATAGTCAACTGGTTCGGTCTCCTTGCTAGACTGTTTCACCACGATTATCCTCGTAGAGACTTTCAACAATACTAATCTTTTGACTATTCTCTCATTGCCACTATTCTATGTGAGAGATCTTGTACTTGGTGTGAGGGTGTTCTTATTCCTCAGAGTGAGTTAATGGACTCATTTTGTCCCCTCAATTTGATTGTGGACCAACATTGACCCAAAAGGTCACACCTCTAAGATTTCACAACTCATAGCTACCTTTTGTAGGTTATTTCCACAAGAAAAAAGGTTGATGTTAGCATTCTTATTTGTAGGGCCATCACTAGAACTGTAGGTGGGAAGTCGACTCTTGGTCTCATTTTTGGGATTCCACAGGAGCATGGCATTTAGAAGTTTGACTCATGAGACTTCCTTGACATAGTGCAATGGCTCTCTAAGCCATTTTCAAAACCACAATTTGCCATAGAACCTCTTATGTGCCCAAGTTTGCAGGTGAAGGTTCCTCTAGAGGTCCTCAGAAGGTTGCTAAAGAGGAGTTTAGCTTGGACCCTGACATAGATCTTTCTAAACACGTTAAGGGGGAGAGTCCTTGGGCTTTGGACAACGCATAACACCTCTTGAAGAGTAGATGAAGTATCTTTCTACTGATGTCGCCTTTATTGGCTAAGATCAGCAATCAATTGGGAGGAGTAGCGTCTTGCTAATAAGAGGAATTTTTTCGCACATTATTACTCCTATTTCGCCTTCACTATATCTTTGGTCTCCGCCCTAGTGACATATCACCTTGGATGTTTATCTTCTTATTTTTTTGTTGTCGGATACATGTTTTTTGTGCATCATTTGGTTACTAACTTTTGTTGGATGGTTTTTTCTATCACTTTTTTGTTACCAGTTTGCCATTATTACCTCTCATCTTGTCAATTCCTGACAAAAAGAGAGAGTAGCTATTCTGATATACTACTATCAAGCATGTAGATATTTTGACATATTGTTGTTTCTCACATGATGTGTTTCTATAGTTTTTCAAATGCAGGTTCTTCTATTTGTTCTTAGTTAGGTCTAGGCATTTCAATGTATAGGAGTGTTTTGTCACGTAATAGTTAAATGGGGAGACTGTTAGAATTTAGATTCTATATTGCTTTGGTAATTCATTTGAAAACACTCATCAAATTTTTTAGAATTTTTAATTTTATTTTTCTTGTAATTTGATTTCATTCCATGTATCTTTGATCTATAGTTAAATCTTCTTTTGTCAGGATTGTAAGTCTTAGTGTCGAAAAGTTGAGGGAGAAGTCTAGAATGATTTTTTAGAGAAAAAAAATTGCTAGTAGAAGAAGATTGATTAATTTGTGAAGAGATTGAGCGATTGGTTTATTGATCTCTAAAACTAGTGCAAACTATGCAAGACAGGTTGATAGCTAGATTAATCTGGATCAATGGCCAGATCGATTAGTCTTCAGACAGATCAATCAGTTTTCATGTGGGACAATTTTATATTATTCATTAGGGTTGCAGCATTGTGATACTTTTGAGACTCGTCATGACAATTTTAGGCCGCTCGTGAGGAAGTTTTTATGGCTTATTTGAAGAGCATTTTTCATGCTTGATGAATCATAAGATGTTTTTGGATCATTGGTTCTTTATTGAATCAAGTGATCCATTTCTTTATAATTTACGTACTATCGATATCTCTTGGGTGCATTCTCAAGAGTTAAAATCCGTGGTGGATTTTGGTAGCATTCAACCATAAGTTGGTGTGCGTGAATTCATTAAGAGTGGGACTTACATTCATAGGTTCTAAATTCAACAGTAGTTTGTAAGATCTCTTGTAACTATAGTTTTCTCATATTATTTGATTGTTGGCTGGTGGTGGTCATGTGTTTTCTTCTCATCTTGGAGTTTTTCACGTTAGTATTATGTTACATGGATGTCTGATTATTTGTTTCTTACTATTATTGTCTTTTATTATTCTATTTTAAAGTTAAGGCCTGCTGAGAGTTAGCATCTTAGTTTATATCGATTAATGCAAATCAACCCAAAAAAAAAATTCAACCATAATTACTCAAAATCGAAACATATGAGTTTTATATGTATATTTTCACAGTATCAATTGGCGCTCCATCCTCTCTTTTCTCTGTCTTTTTCTTTCCACAAACAAAAGTGAATTAATTCTAGCTCGTCCATTACAGCACACATACATGAATTAACAATTTAACATAAAATTATATCCAAAATTTTACACTATTGCCATATAATACGTACTTTGGTGAACAATTAGTTATTCATTGATGAGTGTTTCACTATTAATGTGTTTGTTCTAATTTTTTTATAAATTTTTTGAATTTTTGGCTTTTTCGTAAAAAAATAGATGTAAAAAGATATTAAAAGAATCAATTAATTATAGTGAGAGGCCAAACACATAAGCTTATTAAGAAGCTTTTAAGATGTATGAAATTTATGATATCAAAGTAAAAGAGCTTATTGCGCGTGTTGAAAAATAATGGCACAATTCAAGCAAACTAATTGACATATTTTAATGATCTCGAACAACAATAAAGAAGAGCCGAACTTCTTTGGTCAAACTCGCGAAGCCTTTTAATGGTTGTTCCTTAGCTCTTGCGAAAATAAGAACACTATCAGTGCTTTCCGGGCAAGATTGGCCAGAAAGCACTCCAATGCTCAAGTTAGATTTCTGTCTGGAGAGTATTTCTAAGAAAGAACTAGTATGAATACCGTACCTTTTTTACCTTGGGTATTGCCCTTTTATAGAGGTCATACTTGAGTGGTTGAAATTTTGTGTATCTCTTGCTCATATCCCACGCTATCAGGGATTTAGCCTTATCTCTAAGCAGTCCTAGTTGCCTCAGGAGGCTTTTCTGGTCTTTCCCGAACTAATATTGCGGGGACGAGATTTTCTTGGGCGATTATCTCGCCCAAAGCCTTTGGCTAGCCTGTTGTTACTAGTGGGCATAAATCTTTATGGGCAACCCTTCTGGAGTGGCCCGAACTAATTGTTATTCTAAATTGGGCTCTAGGCCCAAACTTTTCATGAGCTACCCTTCTAGTGTCCCAATTTGTTGATGCTTCGTACTGGGTTTTATGCCCGAACTAGGTTTTAGACCTAAACTCTAATCCGTCTCTAACTGCCCCACCTCTTGTCCACATCTTGCCGAAGAGATTGGTGTAGGATTGGAGCTTTTATTCTTTTTGGATTCAGTTTTTGTTCGGCGAATATACTCTTTCATGCTCGGATGCTTTTACTTGGTGTTTGGTTACCGCTAGGCGCTTTGCCCATTGATTGATCATTGTTTGGTATTCCATCTTTTTGCCTCTTTCTCTGCCTTATAGTTTGTGCCTTGAGCCTCAAAATAATGACGTGTAAGGTTGGGATTAAACCCAAAGCGGGACAAGTGTCGCTTCGGCAAGCGAGGCGTAGTGTCATTGTATAGCGACATGATTGTAATCGTTACAATTTCCTATGCCCTTTCACTATAAAAGGGTGGTTTGAACCCCTTTGTCCATTTTTCTACCTCTACCGTTGCTACCGAAGCTTTCTCTTTCTTATCATTGAATTCTCTGGCGATAAGCCTAGAATCCGGCAAAGAAACCCAAAATCCGGCATCGTTCGTCAATTTCCTCAGTGAGTTCATTCACCTTTATTTCTTTTTTGCTTCTTTCACTGCCTTTGGGATGAGGTTTTCCTCTTTTCTCGCTTCTTCTTCATCTTTCAATTTCTTTGCAAAATGGGCAAACTCTAAAAACTGGTTTCTACACCGGAGGAAATGCGAAATTTCTAGCGTATATACCAGATTCCAAATGATGCTGGAATCACTGAAATTTCTAGCGTACGAACACCCGAAAGAGGGGTCTGGGGAAGTGATTTCCCTTCCATTAGTATCCATATTGGATAGGGGAGTTCAGTTTCCATTGCATCATTTTCTTCATCGAGCTCTCTGCCATTATAGGATGAGCCTCATGTAAGTATCCTCTAACATCTTTAGAATCATAATGGGGGTGGTAGAATTAAACAATATCCTGGGTACCAATCTCAGTATCTGGTATATAGTTTACT